>BOPN01005852.1:7500-10000 GCA_017312705.2 Penaeus japonicus | reverse complement strand
CCTTCCTCGGGGTCACTCAGGTACGCCCACCTTCCTTCCTCGGGGTCACTCGGGTACGCCCACCTTCCTTCCTCGGGGTCACTCGGGTACGCCCACCTTCCTCGGGGTCACTCAGGTACGCCCACCTTCCTCGGGGTCACTCAGGTACGCCCACCTTCCTTCCTCGGGGTCACTCGGGTACGCCCACCTTCCTCGGGGTCACTCGGGGTCACTCAGGTACGCCCACCTTCCTTCCTCGGGGTCACTCAGGTACGCCCACCTTCCTTCCTCGGGGTCACTCAGGTACGCCCACCTTCCTTCCTCGGGGTCACTCGGGTACGCCCACCTTCCTTCCTCGGGGTCACTCCAGGTACATCCACCACTTCTTCCTCCAGGGTCTTTCGGTGACACCCACCTTCAGGGTCTCAGATGCCCCGCCCCACCTTCCTCGGGGTCACTCAGGTGCGCCCACCTTCCTTCCTCCGGGGTCACTCGGGTACTTCCCACCTTCCTCAGGGTCACTCGAGGTCCTTCCAGGCCGCGCCCACCTTCCTTCCTCGGGGTCACTCAGAGTCGCCCACCTTCCTTCCTCGGGATGCTCAGGTACGCCCGCCTTCCTTCCTCGGGGTCTGCTCGGGTACGCCCACCTTCCTCGGGGTCACTCAGGTACGCCCACCTTCCTCGGGGTCACTCAGGTACGCCCACCTTCCTTCCTCGGGGTCACTCGGGTACGCCCACCTTCCTCGGGGTCACTCGGGGTCGCTCAGATACGCCACCTTCCTTCCTCGGGGTCACTCAGGTACGCCCACCTTCCTTCCTCAGGGGTCACTCGGGTACGCCCACCTTCCTCCCGGGGGTCACTCAGGTACGCCCCACCTTCCTCGGGTCCTCAGGTACGCCCACCTTCCTTCCTCGGGGTCACTCGGGTACGCCCACCTTCCTCGGGGTCACTCGGGTACGCCCACCTTCCTTCCTCGGGGTCACTCGGGTACGCCCACCTTCCTCGGGGTCACTCGGGGTCACTCAGGTACGCCCACCTTCCTCGGGGTCACTCAGGTACGCCCACCTTCCTTCCTCGGGGTCACTCGGGTACGCCCACCTTCACCAGGTCCACTCGTGGCGCCCACCTTCCTTCCTCGGGGTCACTCGGGTACGCCCACCTTCCTTCCTCGGGGTCACTCGGGTACGCCCACCTTCCTCGGGGTCACTCGTGTACGCCCACCTTCCTCAAGGGTCCACTCGGTACGCCCCACCTTCCTTCCTCGGGGTCACTCAGGTGCCTTGCCTTCCTTTCTCGGGGTCACTCAGGGTACGCCCACCTTCCTCCAGGGTCACTCCCGGGTACGCCCACCTTCCTCGGGGTCACTCAGGTACGCCCACCTTCCTTCCTCGGGGTCACTCGGGTACGCCCACCTTCCTCGGGGTCACTCAGGTGCCCCACCTTCCTCAGGGTCACTCAGGTACGCCCCACCTTCCTTCCTCGAGGTCACTCAGTGCCACCTTCCTCGGGGTCACTCGGGGTCACTCAGGTACGCCCACCTTCCTTCCTCGGGGTCACTCAGGTACGCCCACCTTCCTTCCTCGGGGTCACTCGGGTACGCCCACCTTCCTCGGGGTCACTCAGGTACGCCCACCTTCCTCGGGGTCACTCAGGTACGCCCACCTTCCTTGGGGTCACTCGGGGTCCTCCAGGTACGCCCACCTTCCTCGGGGTCACTCAGGTACGCCCACCTTCCTTCCTCGGGGTCCTCCCTCCCGGGTACGCCCACCTTCCTCGGGGTCACTCGGGTACGCCCACCTTCCTTCCTCGGGGTCACTCGGGTACGCCCACCTTCCTCGGGGTCACTCGGGTACGCCCACCTTCCTTCCTCGGGGTCACTCGGGTACGCCCACCTTCCTCGGGGTCACTCAGGTACGCCACCTTCGCCTCGGGGTCACTCAGGTACGCCCACCTTCCTCGGGGTCACTCAGGTACGCCCACCTTCCTTCCTCGGGGTCACTCGTGTACGCCCCACCTTCCTCGGGGTCACTCAGGTACGCCCACCTTCCTTCCTCGGGGTCACTCGGGTACGCCCACCTTCCTCGGGGTCACTCGGGGTCACTCAGGTACGCCCACCTTCCTTCCTCGGGGTCACTCAGGTACGCCCCACCTTCTTCCTCGGGGTCACTCAGGTACGCCCACCTTCCTCGGGGTCACTCAGGTACGCCCACCTTCCTCGGGGTCACTCAGGTACGCCCACCTTCCTTCCTCGGGGTCACTCGGGTACGCCCACCTTCCTCGGGGTCACTCAGGTACGCCCACCTTCCTCGGGGTCACTCAGGTACGCCCACCTTCCTCGGGGTCACTCGGGTACGCCCACCTTCCTCGGGGTCACTCGGGGTCACTCAGGTACGCCCACCTTCCTTCCTCGGGGTCACTAAGGTACGCCCACCTTCCCTTCCTCGGGGTCACTAAGGCACGCCCACCTTCCTTCCTCGGGGTCACTCAGGTACGCCCACCTTCCTCGGGGTCACTCAGGTA
>BOPN01005852.1:0-2500 GCA_017312705.2 Penaeus japonicus | reverse complement strand
GTCTGGTCGAAGGATAATTATGTCTGGTCGAAGGATATTATGTTACTAATGGGAGAAACGTCATAGGAACTCCAGGTGAGTGGCTGTGGGAAGGTGTGTGCTGATGGAACCAAGGGTGATTGTTGGATGCAGACGCCATGGGTAAGTATTCTTTGTTCCATCACTAGTTGCTGTGAAATCATGGTGTTCAGGTAAAATTGTGTAAGTCAAAAAGAGACTAAAAAAGATATCAGACATTTAACAACTGACAATTCCCTGCTCTTTAAAGAATAATCATGATGTGGTTGTATTAAATTAAATGAAATTGATAGACGTTTCTAGTCTTTCAGGACGGCTCTGTGACGATAAACAACACTTTTTCCTTGCTTGTATATTTTGATGCATTGCTGCTATTGAAAAAAGAGAGAATTGTGAAATATCATGGAATAACTAATCAAAAATGGGAAAATAGTTGCTTTCAAAAGTTGTTATTGCATGTGTAGTTAAGCTGCTGCGTTACTCTTTTTGCACAGTACAATATTCTAGGAATCTTCGCTTACAGACCTTTAAAGAGTAAATACGGTATAGTGCAAGAACTAGTCAAGTATTTTTCTGTTTAAAAGGCATTTGTTCCGCTCTCTGCTGCGCTTTGTCCAGGGTGCAAAACGCCTCCACGGTACAGAAAGATATTGCATATATCCCTAATTTCACTAAATATTTTGAGGAGCAAGATCGAGAAAAAGAAACGAAGAAACATATATGTACTATTCTTGTGTATGATATTTTATTTTCATGTCTATTTTATGAATTGTAAATTTCGTAAAGCAGAGCTAAACGCGTCAAAAAATGCAATCCCATAAATCATGGAATACCATTATACAGTCAGCATATACGCCTAGGGCCAAAAAGTATCTTGCGAGCAGCTCCCTTATCCTTTGAGACGACCACATCATAAAAGTTCTAAACAAAAGGATCGTTAGGGCTGCCTTGAGACACCATCGTAGACCGTAGACCCACGCACAGCGATCTTCCAGCGCTTCAAAGGCGATTAGCGAACGAGACGACCTAACGCCTTGCGATGTAGGTTTGCGGATGCTTTTGTTTCTCGCCTTTTCACCGCCCGCTCCTCTTGATGCTGTGCTTGCCTCTGCCTGGCGAGACGACTCCGCTGTGCACGAAAGAGCTCTCTCCACCAACAGTCAGATTTCGGTCCCACTCAGGTTGCGGCAATCGAGCCAGGAATGAAGGTGTCCCTGTTTCGACATGGTATTCGTGCTGTCACGCCTGATTGCGGCAAAAGGTCACCTTCGCCACTACAGGTCGGGACACTACTTCGGACATTCACGCTTGAATTACCTATTTCATAATTAGAATTCATCACGAGGTGTGGCAACTTGTTGGAAATGTGTGCGTTCTTTTTTGTTGAAGATCATGATATGGATATCAGAGACATTTGGTCTGCCGGTCCAAGAGAGGTCTGTAAGCATCTCTCTTGTTAACGGATGTCAAACAAACAGTGACTGAACTCTATCCCGACAGGTGCTTGCGCGGGGAATGGGACTGCAGATGGCCATGGTCGGCAGGAGGACTAAATTCACTCTCTACTTGAACAACTCCACCACGCTCGACCTCGTGGTGGAGATAAAAAATGATGAGGGCGATTACTGCAGCCACAGGATCACTAATCGTTCTCCTCTAAGGTCGAGGGTCCTCTCCAAACAGGCGCTCAAGGTTAGTAGGTCCAAAGTGTGGGATTTTGAATATTTACGCTATAGAATTTCATTCTAATATTTAAAGCTATAGAATTTCATTCTAACGCGCGTCATTTAAAGGACACACACACACACACACACACACACACACACACACACACACACGCGCGCACACAAGCGAATGAATGTATAATTAAGTGTGTGTATATGTATGTTTGCAAAATACAAGTCCTTTCTTCCAACTGCAGGAACGCCACAACATCCCTCTGGAGTACGAGGTGTCGGGCAGCGAAGTTCGCGTGGCCTGGATCCCCCTGCAGGAGGGCCTTCACACGCTCTCCATCATCTGGAGAGGACAGCACGTCGTGGGATCCCCGTACTCCGTGGTCGTCGACGACTCGCAGGTGCGACAGTAGGATTAGACACCATGATTAAGATTAGAAATGGTACCGGAATAAAAGAAATATCATATAACCAACCGAATTCATGTCTTAGTAAACGTAAGACCTTGCTAGTAAAAGATCGATGTTAATATTAATATTATAGAGTCGGGTATTCCCAGTGTCTTATTTTAGGAATTATGTTCTTCAAAATTTGTTATGAAAATGTACTTTTTCTTGCGTTATAGCAGCATAATGCTAACAAGGGTTATGAGTGCGTATTTGACGGAATTAAACATGCTTAAAGGCCAAGATAGGCATCAAATATTTATATAGCGTTTCTTATATTGTATACATACACACACACACACACACACACACACACACACACACACACACACACACACATATATATATATGTGTGTGTGT
>BOPN01005851.1:82925-85425 GCA_017312705.2 Penaeus japonicus | reverse complement strand
TGAGACTGCCTCATCTATGGCATTTATCAGTCTTGCCTTAAATGCATCTCTACTGTGAGTCAGTGGGAAGTCATTGTATCTTAGGCACTGGGCCAGGGCCTCCTGGAAGGCTTTCCAGTTGTGATAGTGATCACTCATGACAATCTCGTCCACTGACCATCTAATTTTCTGAACCAGAGCCACAGTAGTAAAGGTGAGATCTAGGACCCCATGGCTGAAATACTGTACTAAGCTCTTGTCCATTGAAAAGAGCGATCTCTGGGCATGCCTCAAGCATCTTGGAGGCCAAATGTCTCAGGTGGATCAAGTGCAAGGAATTACATGCTATCTCTGCATTGCAAGGAATCGGCGATCAAGGAGCAGGGGATATTTGCTTTGACCAGTGTAATGAAATCTCTGGTGCTTAGTGTGTATGGAATCACAAAGGGATAATACCCTTAAAAGTGAACTCTCCCCCTGTCTCCTGGAGCATAACAATGTCATTTTGTGAAGAAAAGCATTCTTTATAGAGAAGTCGTTGATATTCCATTGTATTGTGCTTAGATTTGGGACCGTTGCACTAATTTGAATTGGTTATGTCTGCATCATCAGTGACGTCAACATAATCCACCTCAATGTCAGATGCCCCATCGTAAGTAACATCAGACATTTTGGAGTCTGACAACTCCTTGGTGAGTTTCTCACTGATAGGGATTTCCTCACCAGACTCAGCATTGTCGTCCCCATGATAGGCAGAGCTGTTACAGGAACGTTAAATCCCTCTTATGAATAAGAATGGGAATATCCATTCTAGGGAAGGATTTTGTTTTAACACTTCAATTCATACTCTCATGCCCCCATCTAGCACTGAGTCCAACACGGGAAGGCTGTGCATTAGTTCTATGCCCAATAGCCACAGGGGTCACAAGTGCTTCATTTCTTCCTCTCATGCCTCCACCCACCACTGAATAAAACAAAGGGATGCTGTGCGTTAGTCCTTATACACAATAGCCACAGGGGTCGTGAGAGAATATAAGCAACCCCTGCCTTGCACTGGTGGTATTTGTAAAACCATTGCATGATCTGCAAAGCAGGGACTGCTTGATCCTAGTTTAACTCAAGACACAAGCTGGTTGACATGACCTAGCTAGGATCAGGCCACCCATCTTGCTGGAATAAGGGACCAAAGAGGGGTGTTGCCAACTGCGGGGCATACTCATACAGGTATGAGTCTCGCATGGCAAAAAGGGTAAGTGCAAACGCAATGGAGATAGGCCCAAGGGGTGCACTTCCCAGCTACTAGAGAAGCACCAAGGAACCATTTGATCATCCTTCACCAGTGAACCCCCCACTGAACAGGCCACCTCAGAGACTGGCACATTCAGAGTAGCTCCACTGAGAAGAAAGATGAATCTCCTGCACTACTACAAGGCGATTCCATTTTTCGGGGGAGAAGTAACATCAGAACCAAGACCAGGTTAATCAACTACTTGCAGGGGCCACATTAGTAGTATGGAAAATTTGTCACTTCAGGTAAGATAAAAAAATATATATAATTCCATGTAATTCGATTTTTTTTTTGGTAAAATAATAGACTGAATTATCATGATGAATTAATTTATCAATTCACTATAATGCCGTATTTATAGCTGCACAAATAACAAATAATACTAGTATTATGATTTTTTTCTTCCTATGTCGATCAAGACATTTTTACTTCATTTCCATTCGTCTTTTATGATAACATGTCAGTTGTATCAGTTTCGCGTATATTTCTTTCGTTAACTGAAAAAAATATATTCATGGTAAGCCCTTTCTATATATTTGTGGATCCTTTAATCAAATGCTTTAGTTTTGCAGTGTCATCATCCAAGCGGTGGGAACTGAATTTATTGGTAATGATTATCTGCACATAAACACAACTTAAGGTATATGAAGTGAAGTGTGCGTGATTATCACGTTAGGTAAGGGGTGAGCAGTGGTCGCTCACATTACGTAATGGGATCGTGAGGTGAATTAATGACCGTCAAGCAAACGGGAATCTTCAGGCAGTGTTCTTCCAACTTAAGTATAGTTCATATATCAAACACAGAAACGCGCGCAGCAAGCTGGCGAGAGCGGTCTGAAGCGATAAGTTGTATAACAGTGTCCTAATAAAAGACGTGTCCACTGATAGTGGGTGGAGCCGTCTGGTAATGTAATGGATAGCGCGCCGGTCTCACATCCTCGTGGTCGGCAGATCGTGCTCAGTCCAAGCTCGTGAGTTTCCGTGCCTGATTATCACAGTCGGTAAGTACTTGGTTATCACGGTCAGATCGAGTCAACATTCGTTGGCACACTCTCGCGAGTCAGTACACGCTGACACAGGCGGGGTCGCCTCAGTGCATATAAGCCCGGCGAAGCATCTGCTCCGCAAATCTGGCTTATCCTTATCTTTATAGTGGGCGGCTGCAGGCGAGCGAGAGTCAAAGCGAGAAGAGATAATAGTTAACTATTCACACTTAAACATCGTAGTTAAAGC
>BOPN01005851.1:65000-67500 GCA_017312705.2 Penaeus japonicus | reverse complement strand
ACTAGAAGTGGGGATGAAATAAATTTGTTTGAATTAACCACTTGTTATTTTATTTTGTTTTGTGTTCCTATATTAGATTAATTAACGGATGTAACCTGAATTACTTCCATACACTGTTAAACTGCACATGATGTTTTGTAATAAGTTGCACTCTCTTTGACCAAGAGGAGTGTGTTTTTTTTATGAATGTCTTGATTGCTTTTATTTTATGTGTTTTATTATCAAATTTGATTTTGGTGTTTTTTTTCTGCTGCTGCCTTCATTATGAATATATTTACTGCTTCATTTTCCTTTGTTATAGAAAAAGAAAGTTTCAGCTTTTCTCATATCCTGGAAAACTTTTACTAGTACCATATTCCTGTCCTATATATAGTATATTACAAATGGATAAAACAGCATTGAGTAGTATGATATGAGAAGTATTATATTTTTGTTTATATATTTAATGTTTAATATATAAATGCTTTATATGTATTTAAAAAATATTCTTTCAAACATCATATACGTCATGATGCCCGTCATCAGGCCAAAGCTCCTGTGTCATGTATGTCATGACACTCATCTGCAGTGAGTTAATTCAATCTCTCCCCATACCCTCATAGGAGTCAGTCATACCACTCACATTGAATTTGATGCTTTTTATAATTGAAACATGCCACAAGATATGAAAATGTTCAACCATTGCTTGTCGACCAGACATTCTTAAACATGAACTGAGATTTGAAGGTTGAAATGCTTATAAGACAGTATTTATTGAAAGATGTTGAATGTGCCATTCAGAACTAAGCACATTGCAGTTATATTAAAAGTATTAGACAATATTTCATATGTAGGCATCTCAGAGATGACTATAAAAAATGTTCTTCATTTAACATATACAGGTTTGCAGGCATTAAATGATATAGTTTTGCACTATTTGAAGTTAATTATCTGTGTTTTGTAAACTTACATTTTTGTCATTTTTTTTCCTCAATTAATTAGTGCTGAGCCAGGTCATCTAAACCAAGAAAATGAAATGAAGATATGAACAAAAGTGTAAAGAATAAAACATTTCACTCATGAAGAAAAATTCGCTGACTACAAACAACTATCAAGATGTTAGTTTCTTTGGTGAAGATCTTCCCTCAGATACATGGTATTCAAGTGAATCAGAGTTGATTCAGTGAGTAGTCATTGAGACAGCATAATCCATATTGCAATCCTTCATCTTGGTTATTGGAAAGATATGTTGCTGATATGGACTTTTTCCTGTAGTCTGGAAAAATGATTTGTTGCGGATGATTTTATGATCTGATAGATGATATGGATTTAGATATAATTAAGAAATACAAATATAAAAGATGAAGGATGTTTGAATGTTCTTGTATGTACTAGAAAAGCTAGTCCACTGTGAATGTTATCTTTCAGATACCAATTTGCAAACAATGTTGCATCAAGGCAACAAGCACATCAAGTCTCTCCAAGTAGAATTGAGATCACATAGCTGATATTAGTACTTATTGCACTGTCTTGTAAAGTTATGATAGTAATATACAAGATGTATGTTGAATCTTCATTTTCATTAGTATACTCTATCACTGCATTTTATAAATTAATCTTTAAATTAAACAGTCTATAATATTTCTTTTGTGTTATATTATATCCTTATTGATATGGTGCATCAATTATTTTTCATTTCACTGTGAAAATTATGTGGAGCTTTGTAAAATGATAACAGATTAAATCAATAAATCATTTGCACATGGCTTATTTTATGTGTCACACAAAAGAGGAAAGGATAAATTGAGAGTTTGAACACGTGTAAATCTATATTGCTGATTATGTTTCTTTTTCCAGGTTACCAACACCAATTACAAGGGGCTCTGGTCTGATTGGTCGCTTACCACATCCATCTCCAACACGACGTCTTGCACCAATAAAGTCGAACTTCCCTCCTCTGAGTGCTAGTCCATCAGAATTGGGAATGGGTACAAAAATTTTGGCTTATTTGTCTTATTTGATACAATTCAGTTATTTTATGTTAATGATTTCTGAGAAATACTTTCAGAAGAAAGAGGTTGAAAGATTTGAGAATCTTCTTTTTAATGAGAGTATTATTACTTCAGTTTCTTAATCTACTCATATTATATTTTTTCATGGTAGATCCACCAAAGACAAACAGACCTTTAGGTCCACCAAGAAGCAGAGGCACTCTGCGCAGTACTTCTCGTGGAGTCTCTCGCAGTGGATCCAGAGCTGGAACAGCAGCCTCCAGAATAAGCAGAGGATCAGGATCTTCAGGATCAAGCAGAAAAGACTCTGATACAGTTGATGAGGATGGGTAAGGTTGTTCTGTTTTTGTATTATTTTTATAACTTATTGTTATTGAATTTGAAGTCTAAGATAAAAAAATGGTCATTTCGCATTCTTGTTATATGTTATGAAACCAGACAGTTGGGGATTACCTTCATATTATTATTTATCTCTTTCTCGTTTAATTCTCTGGGTCATTCTACTCTTA
>BOPN01005851.1:47500-60000 GCA_017312705.2 Penaeus japonicus | reverse complement strand
TCGGTGAATTGACCTGTCTTCATCGCTTAAACCTAAGCCACAATCGTCTGGAAGAATTGCCAGCTGGGCTTTTCCTTACATCAGACTTGCGTTCACTTCAATTGGATCACAACCAGTTATCATCTCTCTCCAATGACTTAGGAAATCTCACAGTATTGGAATATTTGGTAATACTAGTAACCTATTTTTGAGCTCATGATATATTTTGAGGTTAACATATGTTATACATGTATGATTTTCTTTCTTTACAATGACTACACCACTAGCCACAGAGAGTTTAAATAATAATGCTTGATTCTTTATTTCCAGGATGTTTCGCATAATGTTCTGACAGAGCTACCTCCAAGCATAGGCTATATGCAGCGTCTCACAAAGCTTAATGCTTCAAATAACAAGTTAGAAGAGCTTCCATATGAAATTGGAGACTGTTTTGGTAAGTAACCTTATCTTTCACTTGTTAACCTCAGTTATATCCTGTACTTAACAGACTGTCTTTCCTTGTAAAATGAAATCTTCATTCTTACTGTCTCAGACAAATAGTTTTTATAATACTATTATCAGTAATTTACATATACTTAATTCAAACTGGGATAACTTATCAATATTCCATTACCTGATGTTATAGATGTATACATGTCAGATGTTGAGTCATAATGAAGAGTACTTCATCACCATTGAATTTATGAGTGTGTGATTGTATGGTATTTTAATATTTGCTTGTCTTAATTCTTTGTTTTGTGATTTCTACTTCTAGTGGAATAGGGGAATTTCTTTATTTTGGGGTGCATATATTTACATATATTACTGGTAAACAGTGCATTTCAAATCAATTCATACAAAATTTGCTTTTAGGTCTGAATCAGCTTGACTTGAGTCAGAATGAATTGAAAGCCCTTCCAGACTCCATCGGTAACCTGCAGAAACTAGAGCAGCTCTACCTTCGCTACAACTCTATCCAGATTCTCCCTCCTCTACACAACTGTTTGTCATTAAAGGAGCTACATCTTGGTTTCAATTTCATTAAGGTTAGTTATTGACAATGCCTGTGTCATCAAGGTAATTAGGTATTGAGAAAGTAAGAAATTTACTTTATTACTTTCTGTTAACATAAACATTTCATCCTAAGATTATCTTATCTATAAATTGCAGAGATATATTTTGCAGTTTATAAGGGATTTTTATAAGGTTTTGATGAAAAAAAATTGTATTCCCTTTTGAACATACTAAAATATTAACCCATTTACAGGAAATAGAGGCAGAACAGCTAAATCACTTGACTGGTATTAGTGTGTTAGACCTTCGAGACAATCAGATTGATGATCTGCCTGATCAGATTACATTACTTCAAGGGCTTGAGCGCCTTGATATTACTAATAACAACTTGTCTACGTAAGTACTCATGTTTTAGATTTATGGTTTTAATGCTGGATGGAAGAGTTTAATTTGATATTAGCATCAAGTTTACTAGAAATAAAGTTATTCAGTGTAGGTAAGATCTTATTTTACCATATTAAATCAGTCTACATGAGAAAATGAATTTGAAGATATTGTATAGGTATAATAGTTAATAGTTATAAAGTCTAAGATTATTTAGTGTTTTACCAACTGAAGAGATAAGGAGTATGAACTAAGAATTTTGGTCATTCACTTTTAAATAATATATATGTTGGTTCACTTGTAAATACTAAAAGAACCAAAAACAAAACTCATAACCAATTTTCTAGGTTATGAGTATTTTCATCTTCATTTCTGTTTAGTTATTTCTGGATGTCTTTCTATTTTCCTTTTGGTTTTCTTTCTATATGTAGCCTTCCCTGCCATCTTGGCCTTCTTCCCCATTTGAAGTCCATGCCACTAGACGGTAATCCCATGAGACTGATTCGACGTGATATTATACAACGCGGAACAATGCAGCTCTTAAAGTACTTACGATCAAGAGTTTCGGCTCCTGTCAATACATTTCCTGGTAAGTGATCATGAAGTTTAGAGCAAGTATTAATAATGAGATTCCTTTTTGTATTCGTCCAAAATCTTACATGTATGAATGTAAATCAACATTTATTATTATTTCAGTTTGACAAATCTTCATTTATAATAGAGAGTTTTTGTGTCTTTTAAAAGAGAAATATGTAAGAACACTTTTTTCAGGTTTTGAAAATACACCTGTTGACACTAATCTGATAATGGGAGAAAAAGCAATTCCGGACAAGTACCAGATGAGGACTACTCAGACAATGGCATATAATGAAAAGGCAACAGAAATCCCTGATAAACTTATTGAAAATGCAGCAGAAGCAGAAGTGAGAACAGTTGATCTCAGTAAAAATATCCTTCCTCAGGTTCCTGAAAAGTAAGTTTTCATTATTTGAAAATTTAATGAAAGTATGACAAATTTATAGATTATTTAGTCTGTAACACTGTCTATTTTATCTGATGAGTTGAACCAGTAATAATAATTACTAATATCTGCTACTACTATTAGTACTACTACTGCTGTTAACTCTTTAACTACTGTTAATTCTACTTGTACTGTTAATTTTATGACTACTACTACTATTACTGATTTGAGATTTGAAAGAAAATAAATGGACTCCAATCATCCCCTTATAGCCATGCATGCACCTCCATTTATTACTTAACTGTATATTACATTATACTAGACACTGCTTTCACTAGAGAGAGGAGGTACTACTACTATCACTACTAATACCACTACCACTAGCACTTCTACTGCAATGTCCACTACTACTACCACCATTACTATTACTATTACTACCACTACCACTACTACTACTACTACTGCTGATACTACTGCTATTACTACTACTGCTACTACCACTACTGCTACTACCACTACTGCTACTACTACTACTGCTACTACTACTGCTGTTACCACCATTACCCACCATCTCTTTCTTGGGCATTGCAGTTTTCAAAAGATCTGGCGTGAACATTATTCCTTGTGGCATCTCTAGGTTGTTAACACGAGTCTGTATTATATGGGATTTTTTATCAGGAAGGTCCACCATGTTTGAGTCTGTGGGTGAATGCTGTATAGGGTACAAGGAGTTCTGTTAACCCATTGCAGATGGGGCGCCTAACGACCTAACTGGTCGTCAGGGCAGACGGTCTATGACACTAGTGGTACCGACTGAAAATTAGAGGGACGAGGAGAGCGTTTTCTCCCCCCTCTGGGTAGCTCAGACTAGCCCAAACAATATTTTTCCATAGGCTGAATTTGGAACCCTCTAGCTATTGAGCTAGCACCATTACAGCCATAATACTTCATGACTGTGTGCTTTTCAATTGTGAGCAGATCCCAACGTCACATCATGTATGCATTGACACCCGTCTTTTAGGCTTAACCCTCTCTGGACGGGTGGTACAGTACTGTACCGCTCATTCAAAAGCCCAGTGGCCGGGCGGCACAGTATTGTGCCAGCCATTTAATTGATTTAGGCCTAATAATTCGAAAGCCCCGGCATTGTGACATTCAAGGCTAGAATGCCCCCGTCGTGAATGGGTTAATTGGTGTCGTCATGTATGTCATGACACCCATACACAATGGTTTAATGCTGTCTAATAGTCTTGAACTCTTTTACCCAATCCTCTGTATTCTGGATCTCTCCCTTAACCCATTCACGCCGGGTCTGTTCCAGCTCTGAATGGTCAAAATGCCAGGGTTTTTGAACGTATAACCCTAACACCTCTGGATTCTTGGGTGCACTAGCTGCGATCCTGGGCTGTCCACTCACTCACCCCAAGCACCAGCCTTGACCAAATATCTCGTCACAGACATCTGACGCACGTTATACGGCGCGAATGGGTTAACCCAATGACGACGGTGCGTCACACCCGTGTGACACAGCCAAAAACTCCCGTTCCGGGGCGTCATCCTATTGTGACGATTTCATTGCAATATTGCAATCGCCCGGCATATGGGACTTCGCGTAGAAAGTGCACCCGTCGGGAAAGGGTTAAGCAGACACAACATTTGCATTATGAAGCACTGTTTTCTAATGATTAAATGAAAAGCATTACTATCATCAGCTAACAATACCATCATTGTAAAAACAAAGGTCACCGGAGAGGAGATCGTACTACCGACACCGTGTATGGACTTCTAAGAATCTACGGAGTGGTTATAGTAGAAATTAATGGAGTATATACATTTTCTGATAATATTCCTAAGCATTTCTCCAATGTCACTGGTGCCACATTTAGGCTTCTGGTTTAGAGGAATCAGTCTACATGTTGTTAGTACATATGGAATTTTACAGTGATGAAGCTATTTTTCTTGTATGCATGACAGTTAGATAGGTTAGATATGTTGCCAATGATAAGTGTTTATGATCATAATGCTGAAAAGTATATTGAAGTAAGGAGGACAACTTTATGGATTGTCTGTAAATACTTAAAAAAAGGTATTTTCCCTTAGCGAAAGTGATGCCCTCTAAAAAATGAAAGTGAATTCAATTAATATTAAGTGCTCATCTGCTGCTAAAAAAAATACATTCATTTTTCCAGACTGGAGATGCTGTCGAGACACGTATCAGAAGTTATGCTCGGAATGAATAGACTAACATCAATCCCAGCATTCTTTGGGACATTTCAGCGGTTGCAGTTCTTAGATGTACAAGGAAACCAACTTACTGATTTGCCCACTGATCTAGCACAGTGTCTGTATCTTCGTGAAATCAATATTTCTGCAAATAGGTATGAGTTCAATGTTTGACTATTTGAGAATTAAACATACTTTTTCCAGTAATTGAGTAATGAGAAGGAATTGCTTACATAATGATAGAATATGTGAAAGTGAGTGTAGAGCAGTTTTTCAAATTTGGAACAGATAAAGAAGTAATGAATTTATTTCAGATTTGAACAGTTGCCAGCTTGTGTATATGAAATGGCACAGCTTGAAATTTTATTTGCTGGGGACAACAAAATCACGTCTATCTATGTTGAAGGCCTCTCAAAATTGAAACGGATAGCAACTCTGGACCTCCACAACAACAACATAGATTTTGTACCACCTCTGCTTGGAAATATGACACAATTAAGGTTTGTTGTTGAAGGATTATAATATTGTATTCTTTTTATTCTATCATCATGATTCATTATCATGTTTAATATTGGGTGTTCAATAATATTGGTAAATTATTTTTAAGTTAAGTAATTTAATAAAATGAGTTTGTACATAATATTGTCATTTCTTTGTTGCATTTTACTTTCAGGTCTCTGCAGCTGGAGGGAAATGCATTCAGGGTACCAAGGACTGCTATTTTAGCCAAAGGAACTCGTGAGATCCTGGACTACTTGCGAACAAGAATTGTTGATGAGTAAAACTTAGAGATAGAAAAAGCGTGGAAGCTGTACATTATAAAGGATATTCTCAAGTTTCAAACCATTAACCCATTGTCGACGGGGCGACAAGGCGGGCGGTCTACAACACTAGCGGCACCGGCTAAAGATTAGAGGGATGGGGAAAGGGTTTTCTCCGCCCTCTGGGTAGCACAGACTAGCCCAAACAATATTTTTCCATGCATACATCATAAAATGTGAGTTTAGGCTGACATTGGAACCCTGTACCTCTGGAGCTAGCACCGTCACAGCTGTAATACTTTATGACTGTGCGCGCGCTTCAACTGTGAGCAGATCTTAATTGGTGCCGATATGTCTGTCTTGACACCCATACGCAATGGGTTAACTAACCTCAGTAGTGAAACATATTCTCTAAATGATGCTATTAGTGTGATAAATGTAGAGAAAAGTGTAAAGGACCAATTTACTCCATTATAGAGGTGATGTAATAATATAAATTCAAATCCATCCGTATGCCTTTGTATTGTATATATAAGCATAGGTAAATAGACATGCTGTGTTAACCCTAGGTATCCCTTTTTAACCCATTCTTGATGAGGTGATTATTTGCATAGTGCTGCTCCCACTGTGAAGATAACAACTGCATGCAGCCTCCAGGTGTGATGCCGCGCTGTGCCTCTCAGAAATGATTTTTACCCAACCAATTGTATGGGGTGATGAGAGGCGTTTTTTGTATTTTTTTACATTTTTTGGACAAGTTAAGAACAATGTGTCTATACAAATGTATGTAGGTAACTATGTAAAACGTGTAATTAGAGGGAGATCATGACGTGATATCACATCATCCAGCGTGGATGGGTTTAAGAGCCTACTGACTCATCAGTTAATGGACAGCAGCAAACAGCCCAAAAGAGAGATCTTTTTGTGATATGTGGTAATGATTGGATGTTATGCTCGTTGAGCAAGCAAGAAGCACTTTTTCTTTTTACAATTGTGTCATCATTTAACCCATTCATGCCGGGGCCGTTCCGGCTTTGCGCGGTCGCAATAGCTCGTCCAGGGCGTCTGACACGAAAACCACAATACGTGCTATCACATCAACCGGCTCCAATGGGTTAAGAGGAGGAAGTCAGGAGTGATAACTGGCTTATTGCTCTTTCATAGAGTCCATGCTGAAGAGCTAAAGGTCTATATTAAGAAGAAAGCAGGAGGTGGAACCTTGCACAAGCTCTGCTTTCCTAATTGAATATATATTTTTGCATGTTCAGTATGTGAATATGCTTATGTTTCCTAATACTTTTCATAGGTACCTAGATTAACTTCAAGCTTTAAATAATTCTGTAATGTTTTTTTTTTTATTTGATACTGGTGAATTTTGCTGTATACTGCACATGAACTGACACATTTGTGAATGGAAAAATCATGAACATGTTCATTATTTTTTACAAATTTATTAATATATACCTTTAATAAGATTTTCCAAAATGTTATTGTAAGGTATCATATTTCAAAACTGATTTTACTATTCCATTGAAGGAGAACAAGCTCAACTTTTGGTTTGTACTTAAACTGTGATTTGTAAATATTTTTTTATCATCAACTTTGGCTCAGCTATTATATGGTCATACTGATTCAACAGCATAAAAAACTGATGAATTATGGATGTTTATGATTATATTAATTCATAATAACTTCATATAGACGTTTTCTCACATCTGTCAGACACGTTGTACAGGAATTTAAGAAATATATTATTTTCATTTTTAACCCAATCCCAACGGGCCCGGCAAGAAGTGGCAACCCTGTACGCGGGGCCTATGCAATATTGCCTCGGGGACATCATACTAGTGTGTCGCCCCATCATCAGGCACTTTGCCGTGGTGTCACACGGCTGTGACAAACTGTCATCATTGGGTTAATGATTACCAGTGTTAATTATTACTGCTTTAGTAATTCTAACAGCCAAGATTCATTTGCCAAAACTTATTGGTGCACTCTAGCTGTGGTTATAAAAACATATTTATAACCTAATGTTAAATGCTATATTTTCCATGTATTTTTGTAAGAGTATTTATTACAAGTAATATTTTTTGACTGATTCTTGGCTAATAATAGAAAGAATTTCTACTACAGATATTTAATTTGAAACCAAATTTTGAGATTGTACTCATTACTGATATTATCCACCAACACCTTTTAAAAAATCTTAAGTGACATATATCCCCCATAACTGTCTGGCAAATTTTGAAGACTCGTCTAATACTTTATGCTAATGACAATAGTCTATGCATCTTTTATATTGATAATCACTTTATTATCTGTAAATATTCATAAAAATATTAGCATTATTGGCTGTTTTTGCAAGTCTAAGGTGGTTAATGTTCAGTAATTTTCTTAAATTAATAAAATGTATTAGTTAAGATGTTGTTGATTGGAAATATTTGCAAAGAGGCTTTGAAGTTTTGTTATCAAGAAACAAGCTTTATAGTGTATTTTAGTTATTTATGTAAGTTGTTTCATTTTTTACTTATATTGTAATTTAAAAATTTAGAGGGTTAATGATGTTTTATTAAAATTAAAAATAAAAGTGATTTAACAATAATTTATGGTAAAATATTTTTTAAAAATAGGGCAATAACATATCTGGTAAATATAGAATAGAATTTAAAGGAATCTGAAGGAATATATATGTAACATGCATAAATGTTAAATTGCCTGTGTGGGGTTTATCATCAACTGTATCAGGTTATATGCTGAAAATGAAATGGAAAAAAAAAAAAAAAAAACTTTTCTAACCACCACTATTGTGACTTTAGTGTTTTAAAATGGTATTTTGATAGTTTCCTGCATATTGTAAGCCTTTCAGGTATATAATTCCCGATTGTAGTTGTAAAAATGAATTATGAAATTAGTGTAATCTATTGTGTAACTAAATTATATTAGATTTGATGCTACTCCCATAAGTGATGTCTTGCTGATCCTGTCTTAAGAGTGGTTACTCACAATCTGGTCTATTACCTTATGAATACATGGAAAACGTTGTTCTTGCATGCTGATTTGCATATGCATTTTTTTTTTTTTTTTTTTTTTTTTTAATCACATTTCCTTTAATTGTGCCTTTTACAGGGAGTATCCCATATTTTTTTTTTACATTTTGTAGTTATTTAATGGGAATAATAGAAGAAAATCTTTAAGCCCAATCCACACACTCAAGCAGTGTCTGCAGCCACAAGAAGAGATTGCGTTGAACTTTTTGCTTGTGTCCACAGGCTAAATATAAATAGTAAATTGCCCTTACTGGAGCTTGAGCCAACTCAGTTTAGTGACCAGTTATATCCATCAAACATGAAGTTTTAGACCAAAACTTTTGTCAAATGTTTAATCAAACCACTTTTACTTCTGCCTGGTCTTAACTGGAAAGTTTGGAGAATGTACATTAAAGCACAAAGCTCAGCAAACGGATAGATTAAAATAAAATAATTTTCACTCTTAGTAAATGAATATTTCGTGCATATCAAAGGCTTAATAATTGTGAAAACTAGGTTAAGATTTCTTGCTTTCCCATAGTTAGAGAATGGATGACTTGTACCTCAAAGCATGAATTTGATCACTGTAGCAACATTCTCAAGCCAATGGTGATAAATGGTATCTATTCACACCATGCTATGGTAAGCCAAAATTCATACAGCACTTACACATGCAATGACAATGGTGGCTGTTCTGTTCTGCATAAGAAGCATGGATTTTAGTGGTTATGGTACTAGTTCAAGTTACAGGCTTCCAAATTGTCTAAACATTGATTTTGAATTTTATTGAGAAAACCCTGTCCAGATTAAAGTCAAAAAAGGAAAAACATGTCCATGATTTTCATGTAAGAGGGCACCCATGTTACTGCAGTAGCTAGTGCATTCCCAATTACTTGCTATAGTCATTTTAAAAAGATAGATAGCTAATTGGGAGTAAATGCATTAAACCCTAAGTGCAATACACAAGTGATGGGTATATTATCGCACAAAAATAAATATTCTTGTCATTGTCTTAATGTAAGAAGTATTCCTTTGTTATCTTTAATTTCTTGGTTAAATATACTAGGCTGTGATAAACTGCATAACAAGATTTTGGGGGGCTGTAACCGAAATGATTTTGTAACAGAATTTTAAACAATTGTCTTGTGCCTCAGAACACAGTAGAGCATGTCTGTAATACTTGTTGGCCGTACCTGTAATGTTCAGTGCTCATAATTGTCCATTTAATTTTAAGTGTAAGTTTACCAATAAATGTTCTAATTCAGTCACTGCATTTTTAATGTATGGGGGGGGGGGGGAGATTTGAAATACATTTGTACTATCGTCACTTTATTCTGGCTTATTAAAGACGAAAGTCAAGTGGCATCTTCCACAGTACTGACGATCGAACATGTTGGCCATGAACACACCAGCACCACACTCCTCACTAGGACACTCACGGCGCTGGCGGGTGATCTTGCCATTGTCGTCCACCTGCAGAATGAAAGCGTTCTTTTTTATATGCAGTTTAAATTATTAAAGCAATTTCATATGGATTTCCTCATTCCTGCATTACTAAACTGAATAGTAACATTACACATACCTTGTAGTACTTCAGCACAGCAAGCTTAACCTTCTTATGCTTGTGCTTAATCTTCTTGGGAGTAGTGTAATTCTTCTTCTTGCGCTTCTTGGCACCACCACGAAGGCGCAACACCAAGTGAAGGGTAGACTCTGGGATGGGAGAACAAGATTTTTAGAATGCTTATTGATAAACATCTAACCATGTCATCTTCAAGGATTTAAATCACAAATAAAACCATTTGTGAACATATAGTGCCGAGATTTTAGAAAAATGTAAATTGCCTGCCAGAAAATAATTAGTAACTATAATACAAGTACTTTCTTTCAGTGGTGTGTTCATTGGAAGTCAAAAGGCACATTTAACAATATAAATACCCGAACTTTGTATGACTTGTCACTTATCACCCACATGCATTCAAGCCATTCAATTACAAAAAAAAGTAAAAAATTTGCCATTCAGATATTAGTTACAAGAAAGGAAATTCTACACAAAATCTCCAATTGTAGTTCTAGAAATGCCTTTTATCCTCTTATAAATTAATATAATTTTACTCTAATTTGGTTGTACCATTGAAAATGCAATGGAATTTATATCAAGTGTTAAGCTTTTCATTTTATCACATAGCTTATACCAATTTGCATTTGTTACATAACTAAGAAATAACAAGGAAAACTAGTACAAAGGCTATTGAACACCTTTGCCTGTTTAAATACTATAGTTCTTAAAATTGCTAAAATATCAATTAAATCAGCTTACCTTTCTGAATGTTATAGTCAGACAGAGTGCGACCATCCTCAAGCTGCTTGCCAGCGAAGATAAGACGCTGTTGGTCTGGGGGAATTCCTGGGGAGGGGAAAAAAAATAAAAAATAATGATAGTAAATGATATCGATAAGACTAAGACTAATCATAAATTATGAGTTGTGTAAAAATAAATAAATAAATAAATAAAAAGCACCTACTTACCCTCCTTATCCTGGATCTTTGCCTTCACATTTTCGATAGTATCTGAAGGCTCGACCTCAAGGGTGATGGTCTTCCCCGTTAAAGTTTTAACGAAGATCTGCATGGTGGCAGTCTAAAATAAAATTAAAAGATTAGTCTCTTATTTGAAGTTTCTCCATATTATCAGTATAAAAATCAATGCAGGCAAGCCAGACAAAATATATAAAATTGGTTCCCTACCGATATTCCTTGGATCATTCACATTTCCTACCCCAAAACTTATAGCCAAGAAGTCTACCATCTTGATATTAGAATTTATGTGGTGGTTTGATGACCAATATCTGGGTGCACAGTACCATAGTTATGGTGCAAATGTTTGCCCACTAACACGGCTTTATTTTTATACTGCAATTCTATACCCATTATCTATATTCTCTTTCAAATAATAGCCTAGTAGCAAGAGGTAATAGACATTGCATAGAAGTGCTACTCCCTATAATTATTATACCAAGGCCATTATAATCCAACAATAGGATCAAGAAAACATTATTAATTTTAAATTTTATTATAAATTCTGCAGAATACAACAGCATATTTATTCTTTCATGTAGGCTTTGGATTCCAGGTTCAGTTTCACTCTGAATAACTTTTCTTTACACCAAAAGAATTGCATTAATGCAACCATCATTCTCTGGATTATTTGTAACTTGGGCATATTTACCCCACACAACTTTGCCACTTTGGGTTACAAGACCCAGTTCACTGATGTTCACTTCTATTACAGTACCCTTCGTGATCACCCCCAACGATGTGTACATTGTTGAACTTGGATTCTTTTTCACTCCAATGAGGGGCAAGCAAAATGTTGCTTTCAATTCTGGATGTGTTACATGAGCTTTCTTGAATCTGAGTGCCATTGGTCTGATGAACCTCTCAAACTTTGGAGGTTTTCTGGTAAAGTTGTCACCAACATAGGTGATTTTGGTGACCATGCGCTGCCAGGACTTCTTCCTTCTCTTACCAGTCTTAATAATTTTGAACACTTCAGCTTCTGACTGTGCCCTGACTTTTGGAAGAGGAACATCCCATTTCCCAGCTTTCTCCTTCCTTTTTTGTTTAATCATATTAGACAAGACCTTGGCTCTCGATTCACCCTCACGGTCCAGAAGGTAAGATGGAACGGCTCCCTCTGGCACTTCCTCTTTGTTCTTCTTCCTGTTGAGTTTCTCTTCATGGGCCTTCAGGGTTTTCTTCATCTGAATCTTCTCCTTCCGGCGCTCTTTCCCGAACAGCTTGCCCTTTATGCCATGCAGTTTCTGGGCCTTCCATGATAGGTCCTTGTGGGCCCTTGCCGCCTTCTTCCGCATGTGTGTCTCATAATCCAGGCGCCTACCATGACGCTTCTGGTGAAGCTCAATGTGCTCGTTCTGCGGCATTGTGGTTTGTGCACGTTAACTTCCGATAGAAAGTATTACAGCAGGCTCAGCTCTGCTGCAACCACACGCCCGGCGCTTTCACAATCACCTGTGCAGGTCCTCCAGAAGCAGCTGCGCCGCACCCGTTGTTGTGGACACAGTCACCTGGGGGGAGACGAGGAGGCAAATTAGTAGGCGCTCCAAGTCTCTCCCGGTGAGGTGTCCACCA
>BOPN01005851.1:37500-42500 GCA_017312705.2 Penaeus japonicus | reverse complement strand
ATATATATATATATATATATATATATATATATATATATATATATATATATATTTTTTTTTTTTTTTTTTTTTTTTTTTTTTTTAATATATATATATACTGCATTTATTGTTTGCCACTAGTAAGTTAATGCTCTTTCTAGATATTTCTCATGATTATGATATTTCTAAGGCAATTTTTTGTGTATTAGATATAGATATAGATGTATAGCTTTAGTAGTAAGTGAAATTTTATTCTTAAATTATTATATATGGTTTGATGGATTAATGACTGATAATATATATATGTTTTTTTTTCTAGTATTTGATAGAACAAAGTCATGAGATGCTGGTGCAAGGTGGCAGTGCTTCCATTCAAGCACAGCCACTCTTCAGGAAACTGGCTGCAATTTATGCTGAAGAAGCAGTCAAAACACCAAAACTGAAAGTATGTTTTATCTGATGGATATGTTTCATTGTTATGATATTTTTATTCAGTGTTATATGTATTTTATGTTATTGTAAAGTCTGAATTAATTCTGATAGACATGTTATCAGTAGTTTCATAAATGAAGGATAAGTTTTTGATTAGGTAGTCTAAATATCTATTTATGTTTACTTTCTTCATCACCTAGATCATGTTTTAATGAGTTTTTTTATTTTTACAGAGCATTAGTTTGACACATAAGCTGCTTGAGAAACTAGTAAAAAGGGAAAGTTTGAATTGCCTCGTGGTGAATCTTTACCGAGGTAATGAGGGCTATTCTCTTGCCATTAAGATGTCTTCTGGGCTTGAGACTGAGACTGTAAGGTTATCGTATGAAGAGGATGACTTTCTTAGTTACATTGGTAAGATTTGATATCAAATTAGATGAGTTTTTTTTTTTTTTTTTTTTTAATGAATGAATGAATGTTGAATACTGTAATTGGTCATTTTGATTAGTTGTCTTTTGTAAATTCCTCTATCCTAAATTTGTAGATTCAAAATGACCAGTTTGTGTAACAAATGATAATTATAGTTATAGATTGTCTTTAAAGAAGAATATTAGAACATGAGATACAAGTTTTGGAATATAGATCAGTCATTTATTTTTTCCTTTTTCCATAGGTAAATGTATTTATCTATATGTAAAGCAAATTTGTTTCTTTCAGATAATGAAAAATTACCTCCAATGCTATTAGATCTCTTAGACGAATCCAATATTGAGATATATCATTCTGGTTGTGTTATTGCTGAGATAAGAGATTACAGAAGAACTTTGGACTCTTCATATGACACTAGATATGTCCTTTTACAACCAACAAGTCAGGTGCGTAGGTCTGTTCTAGTCTTGAAAGATTGTGGCTGTTCAGTTATTGTTCACTTGTATGTTTTGAGTCAGCTTATTTCTATGAATAACTGTCTTGTCCCAACAGTCGCTGGCAGCAGATATTGCAGCGATGACACGTGACCGTGACTGGACCCCAGAGGAGAAGCTGCACCTTGAAGCTGAGATTGTCAAGCGTACTGCTCCTCCGCTAAATCTCTCTCCATCACCTATGGTGGCCATTATAAATAATAAACTTCACCAGCGTAAATACAAATTCTCAACAGTCCCTATTAAAAGAGCAGCTAAAAGATTTAGTCAGGTAAAGTTCCAAAATACTGTTTGTTGAATTTTACGCAATGTTCTGTTGTTTACTATATGTTAATTATCTCGTTATTATTGGCCAAAGTTAGTTTTTTATTTATAGACATGAAGGTTGTGTTCTATATGATCATTAGAGGTTTTAATGAGTGGTTTAGTATCAGTAGAATGTAAATCACTTTCCATATATAGAAATTCCTTTTTATGTGGTTAATTACTTTTCTTTAGTAATAAAAGGCCAAGAATATGTTGGACTCTTTTGGTAAGATTTTTCATTTTATTTCATGTAACTTTAGTATGTGTGATGACTAATATTCTGCTACCATTTATAGATTGCACAGAATCGTCAAAAGAAATCGGAAGAAGCCCCAGCACCAAAGTGTCTAAGATTGCATAATTTCCTCAGTGGGAAAAAGGACAAACGACCCATTGCCAAAGCAATAACAAAGCCTGTGAGTTTGCATAGAATGGCTGACCAGTTTCTTCTTCAAGCTACTTAGTTACTGTAACTTTATTATGTATGCTGGACATAATGCCTGCATTACTTTCTGTTATTAAAATTGCTCATTATGACTTCTGACTTAGTTAATCGAGAAGTAAGGCACTATCACAGAGTTAATATATGAAGTAACTGTTTGGAAATTTTGTCTGTTGGCAGTAGTTTCAAGAGTTCAAAGTACCTTCTGTCTATATTATCATGGATTAATGGATTGTTTCTCCTTAATGCAGCTTATACCAATGGCCATGGACGAAGCCCCTGATTTAATTGTCCCAGAAAATATAGATGTATCAAAAATGGCGCGCACATATGAACGACCAAATTATACTACGGATAACTCTCTTGTATTTATTGAGGAATTGGTGCTTGAGACTGAAAGAGGACAGGGAAGGATCTACCACACTAAGTAAGTCTTTATACTAAACATTAAATAGGATCTAAACGTTATGTCTGTAAACATCAAAGTGATTTGAAACAGTCTTGGAACATATTTTACTTTGAGGATAAGATTGTTCAAGTTTAGATATTGAAGGTTCAAATGGAAGTCTTCTTTAGAGAATGATATCTTTCACTGATATTCAAATTTTAATGTTTGAAAACTTTTTCCAGACTTACAATATCTCAAAGGAAAACTGATGAAGTATATTTTGGGGAATTGTACGTTGATCGTGATTACCAGGAGGGAAAGCAAAATGGATCCACATGCAAGTAAGTTTATTTGTCAGGGTAAAGATTGATAACTTATTTGAATCCTGTTATTGTTTTTCACTGTGTTTTTATTTATTGATTGATTGATTTACCACCCCAAGACCTTTTTTTATTGACATTATCTTTTGTGGATTAGGAGAGGATATTTGCATTGATACTTTTTTCTTACATTTTAGATTTCCTTTGGGAACACAACAACAAGTGTGTCGGTACATTCAACAGTTCAAAGAGATATTTACTGAAGACTGGAGGAAGAGTGTGAAGATAACACATAGGGTATGTAATTCTTCTATAAGTTATATTTCCTTCCAATGACATATTCATTTTTTGATGGAAGTTACTTTATTTTTTGGTAAACTTTACATTCCTGACGATTGTTGAACTTCTGTAGGTGGCAGGACAAGCAGCACTCTCCACATTCATGCCTGGGACCTACAAGAAGGATATTGCTGACTCTCTCAAACAGTCAGGTGCACAGCAGCCTGGCCAGCAGCAGATTCAAGTGCAAACACAGCAACAACAAACACAGCAGGCACAACAGCAACCACAACAGCAGCAGCCAATGCAACAGGTTTGGGGAATTTTTTTTATGATTGGATATCATTACTTGGGTTTCTGTATAAATACCTTATCTTCTGTTTCCTCTTTTTTACCATTACATGTGTATGTTTATTTCACATATAAACTTTAGTAAATAAATTTCAGCAGGCAGCAGCAGCAGCAGTAGCAGCAGCAGCTGTAGCTGCTGCTGGAGGACCTACAGGAGTTGCTCCTGCTTCCTCTGCCACCACATTAGCTCAGCATACACAGCCTAATGTCATTATTGTTTCAAATGTAAGTATGTTGTATATATATATGCAATTTTCAGTAGTGCATTTATTCTTATTACTTTTATGTTTGTAGAACTATTGGTATTGGTTTAGTAATCACAAATTTTAGTCGGTCAGAAATGGATTGGGATGTCTGGTATCATCGCTAGTTTTGTGTTGTGTTCTCTTTAGTCAGAAATATCATTATACAATATACTGTATAGCTGTTGTAAAACTTAAGCACAAAATTGATGTCCTACATCTGTTAAGTGATATGTAAAGATTTTTGCATTAAACATGTAGATTTATAAGTTTTATTGAAAATATGGTGTTTTTATATTATTCTTTTCTACTTCAAGAACATGAATTTATTTATATATATATATATATATATATATATATATATATATGTATATATATATATATATATATATATATATATATATATATATTAGACAATCTTTTTACAGGCAGCTGTTTTATATATTTTTAATTTATTGTTAAAGGGTGAAGGTGTCAAAAAGTCTGTCACAGTTGTAACAAAACCAATAACTGTGTCATCTGCATCTACACTCACCAGTCTAATATCTGCGCAGCCTATACAGCAGGCTTCAGGTTAGTGTTCTTTAACCATAATTGAATTGTTGTAAACCATAATAACCCTCTTAAAAATTAAATGCATCAAATTATCTAAGAAATGAATAAAAAATATGTATCACATGGTAAATACATTCATATTGATTTGATATTGTTAAATGTGATAATTTCTTACCATAGCACATAAATGTTCCCATGGAGAAAAAAAAAGAATTGCATTGTGCTTGTGTAACTTAATTACATTTATTTTTAATACAGCTCAGGTGAACGAACACCTGCTTACACACTGATATGCACATACACGCTCATATGGTTACATTCTTACTCATAATGATAATCATATACACACTCATTCTCACTCATTCAATCAGACATACAGGCGCGCGCACACACACACACACACACACACACACACACACACACACACACACACACACACACACACACACACACACACACACACACACACACACACACACACACACACACACACAAACACACAAACACAAACACACTTAAATACTAGTAATGTTATAATTAGTTACCATGATATTTTCTCAAAATTGAAGGTCCACAGCAACAAGTGGTGGTTGGACGCAGTGTAAACCTGACAAATTTCTTGAGTGGACGAGCAACAGCCACTGCAGCCGGAGTGGTGGGTATGGCAGGAGGCATCACTGGATCAACAAAATTAGCTGTTGCTGTTACAACAGGTATTCTAATCTTTATTGTATGAAAATTTAGATTTTCATATAGACATATTGAAATTTGTCAAAGCTTTAT
>BOPN01005851.1:30000-32500 GCA_017312705.2 Penaeus japonicus | reverse complement strand
GAATTTGAATTATAAAAGTGAAATGTCTTTCCAAACATTTTTTAGGAAAATGATTTTATTTTTGATGTCAATATTAAGATAAGGTAAGATAGTAATGATTATTATCACTTGATGAATAGATAATTATCATAATTTATCATCATTACATTTTTATTACTATAGTATCATCAGGATATCTTATGATTATATTGAGAATAAGATTATAAACTTGTGTTTCCTTAACCCTTTATGTCCAAGGCATTGGTAACCATATATTGTCTCCTCTGGTATAAAGGGTAAAATGAAAAAATGAGTAGTGGTTATTACTGCATCTGATTATAAATGGATAGATGAATACAGCACAAGAAATAGCTGCAGATTTATCACTTTTATTTAACTTTCAGAGAATTAAGTCATGGTTTTCAAATTTGATTTTTTCACCAGGTTGTGAGTCTAGTTGGTGGTGTAAGTGACTCTACAGGTCATACGAAGACTGTGGCCAATACTGAGTCCTCTTCCTCCTCTACTGGTAGCATGTCTGGTCTGGAAGCATTACTTGCGGGTGAGGTGTCCCTTTCCACTGACACTTGGCTAATTAGTCTGGTTGTATCCAGTTGTAAATTGCAGTTTTATATCTGTTATTTTAGTATTGATTTTGATCATCTTTGCTTTTTAATTATTTTTATAGGATCAATGCAAGTTCTTAATTGGTTATTAACCGCTAAAGAAAACAAAGCTTTTGGCATGTTTCACTAAGGCCAATTTTGATCTTTGGCATTTCAAGATTTTGAACTTACATATCAGAAAACTCATATTTCATTGCCAAATATCAAATACAGGCTGTACAGTGGAACATCTAAGTTCTTTAGATTGAATCAGAGTCATGTTCACCCTATAGGCATTAACACAAGAATTATATTGCACCTTTTATTCCACTCATAGAGCATCTTCACATTTTTTAACAGGAACTCCATCAGCTGATAATCCTGCTCCACAAAGAGGTGGCCCTTCACTCCTGGAACGTCTTTCAGCACAAACCTCTGGTTCTATCACTGCTCCTTCTGCAGTAAGTAAGGTACAGTATCCTTTTTAATAGTTTTGGGTTCTTATTTATAGTAGTGATTTGTGGAAGACCTAGTTTTTCTATGTACAAATTGACTCATCAGTTTCTGTGCTCTTATTCCAATTTATTTTTTGTGATTATATTTTGAAGAGGAAAAACAATTCTGATTAAAGAAAATCAAGTGTCTTCCTAGATAATACAATATATGCATTAGGATTGCTACTAGAAAATCTTAAAAGTACAAGCAGCTTAACTTTCACATGTGTAAATGCTGTAGAAAAGTATGTAAAAGTTTAAATTACAGTGAACATTGTTCTTTTTTATTTGTGTGTTTGTTTTATAGATATGAATGTCAATTCAAATTCAAATATATTCATTATACCACATACTGTAGTGCAAAGCCTTTTGCATTAGATATTTATGAATGTAATTTTGATTAATTATATATATCCACATTTAGGACAGTGGAATTGTTAAGGTCGGCAGCAGTGTAGGAGCACCATCAAGTCAGACTAATGTTGGCAGCTCTGCAGCAGCAGCAGTTTTGCGAAGTGACAGTGGCAGTGGTGGTCCTCCCCCCAACATCAATATTGCCAGTCTTAACCTTCCCGGTAGGTCATTATTAAAAAAAAAAAAAAAAAAAAAAAAACATAAATTTGATTATGTTAAAGGAAATGTCAATTTTATCAAGGAAATTATATATAAAATTTAGACTTCTGAAGTTTGATTTCATATTTAACAGGTCTTAATGTAGCAGGACTGCAGAGTCTCACAGCAAACCTAGGTGGACTACAGAATGTACAAGTGTCAATTCCAGGCCTTGCTGTTCCAATTTCACTCTCTTTGAATGTCCCTGTCACAAGTTCTACTGGTGTTATATTATCATCGCCACCCCCTTCAAGCGTATGTACTTTGTTAAAGAAAAGCATTGTGTTTGTATATATTACCTCAAGTTTATTTAGACACTTCATTCTTCTAATCTCATGTTGTGATTTAATTTTCCTAACTTTTTAAAATAGGAATTTAATAAGAAAGAAGAAAGATGATGTTACTTATTTGTAAGTGGTATTAAATTGTAAATTTCAGGTGGCCACAAAGGTTTCAGGTTCAACTGCAGTAACATCAGCTGCAACAGTAATGATTGCAAGTCAGCCAACTCTTCAACAAGGTCAAGTTGTACAACTTCCAATAGGTAAATTATTTATCTGGGTTCTACTTTTTTGAGGATAGAGAGAATATTATATTAATTATTTGCCTGTGAGTTTCCAAAACAACAAATGTCAAACATGGAAAGAATCCAGTGGGTGTTGCAGGTCCAAAATCCCTATGGGAAGAGACTTAAAGCTTAACTAGAAGTCTCTGTTGACCTACAACTGTTCCAAATCAGTGTCCCAGTTTAGAATGGGAAAATGCCCTTTACTGATGGGGCTGACTACCACCCATAAATATTTAGAAAAT
>BOPN01005851.1:7500-20000 GCA_017312705.2 Penaeus japonicus | reverse complement strand
ATAACAACTGGCTCTAATCTGCCTGAAATAGTTGACTATGCAAAGCCCTAAACAAAGCAAAATGAGACTATCTATGCTTATAAATGGCTGTTTAATTTAAGAGTAGTTTTCAGCTATTATCATCTATAGATAAATTAAATATCCAGGTTTTTTTCCTTTTTCTTTTTCCTATAAATGGTTCTTTTCCAAACAAGTGCACCTTCATTAAAACCCAAATAATTAATTAATTGGTTATCATTGAAGTAGATAACTTTTTTCTAATGTGTAGAAATGTCATTCAGGAGAAATATCATAGATTTGATTTACCCAGTGATGATGTACATGCCATGGTGAGGGTTGGCCCAGATTCAGAATATGCCTATACATACCATGATGATCAAACTTTCATCTGTTCTGTGAGGTTTACGGGGTCTGATTTTTGTCTCGGGTGAACAACTAGGATACTAATCCTGATGCAGTGGTAGTGCACTCAGATTATTTTCCAACACCATTAGGTTAATTTATCAATATTGTTTATGGTAAATAAAGTGATAATAGAAAGTTTTGAAATCCTCAGGATTTTATCTCTAGGCCTGAAGATGAAACCCAAGATTTTGACATGCCAACAATAGTAGAGCAAGGGTGAGAAGAATTTTGTAATCTATAAAGTCCCTTCCTAGCACAAAGTTTATTGAAGCTATTTTTCTGTAGCTGTGTTCGAAGCATGGGAAAGGGTGAGCCAGGTGCCGGGGCAGGCGCTGGTGGAGGAACTGGAGGCACAATCAGGGATGCTGGCGGTGCCTTTGGCAAGCGTGAGGCTGCCCAGGAGGAACAGTACTTCAGGAAATTGGTATGATATTTGTGTGTGTTTTGTTTAATTTCGAACATGCTGCATTGGTTTTCTATCGCGTACAAGCTTTGCTCATAGGCAACATAATGTCTATGCTTTAAATTTTTAGGGTCTGGTTGCTTGACAAGGTTTTAGAGCATGTAATTAGTTGTCCAAGAACTTCTTTTAAATTTTGAAATCTGAAGATCTCAAGTTTTGAAATTCTTATATCTGACTTTAAAAAAATCACATGTAGCTGTATTACTATCAATTTTAGTAGATAAGTGTCAAGCTTAAGATCCTGTCTTTTATGGGTAGATTTTAGGCTTTTAGGCTTTTAGGCTATTTTCTTTTCTATTATCAGATTTTGTGAATCTGCTTAATGACCACTTTTCTTGTAGCATTTTTCAATTGACCTCTTAATAGGATATAGTAGAATGCTGTTGCAAATATAATTTTTATTGGGTAAAAAAATAGTTAAAAGCTTTGTACATAGTGGTAGGTTATATCTTTAATTATTTAACACAATTTCTTTTGTTTTATTAGACAATTTTTTTCAGTAATTTTAAGTAACTGATTAGGTAAAAAAAATATACTATTGGCATAACAGTAAAAAAGGTAGTGTTATATTATATTTCAATTTGGACAATAGATTGACCTATTCAAATTGTTGAAACTTTTTAAAAAATCTATTAACCCACTCACGACGGGGGCATTCCAGCCTTGCATGTCACAATGCCGGGGCTTTCGAACGCTTAGGCCTAAATTAATTAAATGGCTGGCACCATATTGTGCCACCCGGCCACTGGGCTTTTGAATGAGCAGTACAGTAGTGTACCACCCGTCCAGAGAGGGTTAAAAGAACAGCAGCATCTTACACAACTAAAGTTAGTGTACTGTCAAATTCATAGAATTTATTCTTTAGAAAATATACAATAATGAAATGCAATTCATTGCCTATACTTCTCTTATCTTGCTTGCTTGATGCTTACCCTGTTACTTTTCAAGATGCTTTTATCTCTAAAGGTGATCATAATCTAAGGGAATTGGATGCCCACAATGTCCATGCTGTTTCTCTTTGCTTAAATGCAGTGCATGTGCTTCTAAACAGGAAGAAGAGCAGATGAAGAAGCTGAAGGATGTACAGTCCAGCAAAGGGAAGGAGAAGAAACCAAAATAATGATAACTTCACAAGATAACTTACTTTCAGTCAAAAATGGTATAGTAGGGAATTTTTTCACCCTCCTTTTTATGCCTGACCTGTAGAGTTAAGGAATGCTTATTTAAATTTACTTCCAATTTTTTGGAGAACATAAATATAAATGATTAAATTATGCTGTCTTTTATTTTAGCTGACAAACCTAGCTGAAGCCTATTCTTGTTTAACCAAGACTAACTAAGGATACTTTTTATCACAAAAAATGTCATATGCAATTGTACAATATACCCACTAAACCATTGCTAGCTTTGTAAATATTAGATCCTATGAATGAAAAGCCACAACTGCTTAAGGGTAATCTCTCTCATGTGTATGTATATACATCAATTATTTTGAAGAAAGATTTAACACCTAAAGGACGTGCATAAATTAGACTTATGCAAGTGAATACATGCAAAATATGAAACAATATTCAGGAAGCCAGGTAAGGATTGTAATATTTTTAATTACCATCATTTTAATTTTGACATGTAAATCCAACAAGGCAACTCATTATTTTGTGTAAAGTGAATTATAGTAGATAGAAGTTATTGCCTTTTTGTGTCGGACTGCAAGACGGTACATCCTTTAGGGCATAATGAAGGGAAAGTTGTCCAATATATTACTTGCTAATGTAAAAACATTAGAGAGAGTGCGATCGCGCTCACACACACGCACAAGCACACGCACACACATTTATTATGTATTATATATATTTTCCATAACTTCCATTGTCTTGTAGATAAAAAAGGATCTTCCCTATTTTTCCTCATTGAATTTATAGGATATGTAAATAGTTGTTGGTAATTTTATCCATATGACATAATGGTGGAATTTATTATGCATTTTTATTCTAGATTTGACAACTGGTGTTTGTTTTTAAAAATTAAGGTTATTTGCATTCACTCATAATTAATCTAATTATGATATAGCCAGTACTTTTGAATATTTATTTGATTTTGATAAGGAAGAATGTATAATTGGAAATGCATAGTTTTAATTTAGAACTCTAAATAGGATTTGTAAAACTTGCATGCATTTTTTAATTAGTATACCTTGATAATTTTTTTTTTTTCAAGTCATAGATTTGTTTATATATAGTAAAATAGTAAAATTCTTATATGTATATATATATGCATGTATGTATAAAAAAAGTTATGGTTCCTTGAGGTCTAATGAGATTATAGTGATCAGGTATGAATCCACTTGAATATATCAACTGAGTTGACTTTATGCAACCATATCAGTTGCACAGAATATTTGAGACCCAGGGAAGACAAAAGTAAGAGAAGAAATTCAACTTGTTATCCTATCAATCACAAGCTTCTACCCTTTTTCAATATCATTTACATAAGAGTTTTCTGTGATACTTTCTTGGTTCCTTTTCTCTGTCTGTTCTGTGCCAAAGCTGGGTGAGCTTTTTCTCCCTTTGTGTTTACTTCTCTCCCTGTCAACCCCCTTGTGGGCAAGTGTATACTTTTTCTTTTATGCTTGATGTTGTTGACCGCCCTTCATTGTTTGTATTTCTATTGTTTGTGCAAATATCGTGGGAGATGTGTCCACATGCACTGTCCAGTACATGCCTGCTTATGGCAGTCAGTGCAATCTGATGGAATTAACCATGTTTCTTTTAACTTTTTTTTATTGACATTTTATTTGACCAATGCATAAATGTTTTTTTTGAGGCCTGGGAATGCTTCCTTGAATGGGAACGTTATGTACCATCACCTGTTCCTCAACATGCAGTTAGTTGGATAAGGATAAGGATAAGCCAGATTTATGGAGCAGATGCTTTGCAGGGCTTGTATGCACTAAGGGGAGCCCACCTGTGTCAGCATGTGCTGACTCATGAGAAACTGTTGACTCGATCTGAACTTGGTCCTTACCCATTGTGATGCCCATCCATGGCAGTGACAGCCAGGCAATGGAGTAAACTCATGAACTTGGACAGGACTTGATCTGCAGCCCACGGGGATGAAAGGCTGGCAGGCTAACCACTGAGCTATCCTAACAGCTCGGCTCAGTTGGATATGGTATTGTCATGTATGTAAAGATTGTGACTGTTATTACTTGATGTCTTGTAATGAGTTTGGAACTGTGTTGCTCCTGTGTCAATATGAACAATGAAGGCACTCCTCATGTCATGGCACCAGAGGGCACTGCAGTGTTGACCAATTGATTGTTTTGGGAGGCTGTATAGCTGGCTAAGAGGTCTGTGGTGGTCTGGAATCCTTGATTTGGTGTCATCTTGGTTGTGGCCAATTGTACCACCAGGTGCTTAGTCATCTTCAAGAATGGAATGATCAGTTTCTAAAGGCTGTCCTGCAGATACCTAGGTCTGTTTTTCTTCTCTGCCTTGTTGCACTGGCAATAGAGGGGCTAGATGTTGCTATGTGGAATTTTCTCCTTTAACCCATTAGCATAGGATGTATATTTGCCTAATGCTGTTCCTGCTGGGAAAATAACAAGTGCACACAGCTCCCCACCAAGAGATCTCTTCCAGCATGATGCCGCACTGCGCCTGTCGGAGCACTATTCACCCACCCAATTCTATTGGACAAGAGGTTTTTGTATTGTTAAATTATTTTTGCAAGTTAAGAAAATGTGTATATACTCACATAACCATGTAAAACATGTATATACAAAGAAACTGTAATGTAATAGGATGTCATCTGTCTTGTTGGAAATATTCTGATGTCATGATATCATGTCACCTGGCACAAATAGACAAGGAATTCAAGAAGTGTAACTCCTGAGCTCTTTATTCACTAAAGAAGCAATATAGCTAAAAGACCTTTGCAATAATTGGGTACTTAACTCTATTTATGCATGCATGTTATGTGTATATAAATTATGTATATGTATATTTTTATGCTTGCATGGAATTTGTATGTATGTATATGTAAAGTATGTATGAATGTGTAAAATGTGTATGTGTATATGTATGTATGTATGTATGTGTAAAATATGTATGTATGTATGTATGTATAAAAAATATGTATGTATGTATGTATGTATGTATATGTGTAAAATATGTATGTATGTATATGTGTAAAATATGTATGTATGTATGTGTAAAATATGTATGTATGTATGTGTAAAATATGTATGTATATGTGTAAAATATGTATGTATGTATGTATGTATATGTGTAAAATATGTATGTGTAAAATATGTATGTATGTAGTATATGTGTAATGTATGTAGGTATATCTATAATGTAGGTATGTAGGTAGGTATATATATCAAGTATGTATGTAATGAAACCGAATGCATTTATTTTTATTATGTATATTAGTATATTAGCTCTTAATTTATATAATGTAAAGTAATTTATTGTATTTGGTTGTTGTTACTAAATAAGCATGTTAAAGTTATATAATTTATGTATATAACACTCTGAAAGTTCTAAGGGTCTGGAACTGCTATTCATTGATCTAAAGAATGTTTTTATGCATTTCTTAGTGTACTATCAGTTGAGTTTAAGAATATTTTCACATTTTTGAGTCACAACATGGATAGTACATGCAAATGATACAGCTTTGATAAAAAATGTTTTCCATAACGAAAACTCAAGTCATTCTCAATTTCAGGAACAAGACCAACTAAAGAAGTTAAAAAAGGGCTTTCAAAAGGAAATCCAGTTCCACAAGGAGCAAGTGGAGGCCCACAAAGAGGCTATCAAAAGGCACGAGGAGCGTCTACAGGAGCTGAAGTAAAGAAGATATTGAAATTTGGGGACACGCATTTTTGCAAAATTTTGACATTCTAGAAAAAGAATTGCCTTCTTTAGGAGGAAAAAAGAATTGCACATTTAAAATACCAATAATTTCTACTACTTATGACTGTTTTTTGTTTTTCTTTCATGAAATATATGCAATGGATTTGAAGATGTAAATATAATGATGTTGATTAGCTATTCTGCTAATAAACTTGCAATGCATAATGACAGTTCATTACCCTTAACCCAATGACGACGGTGCGTCACACCCGTGTGACACAGCCAAAAACTCCCGTTCCGGGGCGTCATCCTATTGTGACGATTTCATTGCAATATTGCAATCGCCCGGCATATGGGACTTCGCGTAGAAAGTGCACCCGTCGGGAAAGGGTTAAGATGAGTAATTAAATTACCTATATGAAATTAAAGTTATTACTCGTGTAACGTGATTAATCAAGAAACATGTAATGATAATGTATTTCGTGGTCGGAAAATATTAGAAAACACAATCATTTGACTTCCAGCCTAAGTTAAACATCTTAGGCCCATTTGTAATGGGTTATGTAATTGATTGCAGGGCTCCTATTCATTAGGTTAGGTAGAACAATGAAGACTCCTGCTTTACTCTACAACCATTTTTTCTGCCCAACTTCTCAATTACATATTAGAGTACTGAAAAGTTTCTCCACTATTTGCATTTCATTATGCTGAGAGACATTAAGTAGATACTGGTATGACTATGTAGTTAAGTCTGTATATTCCTCTTATATGAACATTAAAAATGTACACACAGTACAACATACTATCACAAATTTATGAAAGTATGAAGTTTGGTGAAGTATTTTCTAAACTGACAAAGAAAAAACAAACCATTTATAACCATATACACTCCTTGGTGCTACTTGACAAAACCACCAAACTGGCAGTAGCTTTTTTTTTTTTTTTTTTTTTTTTTTGGAAGGGTTAATGTTGTCATGAAGGAAACCACTCACTAGTAAAAAAGTAAACCGACTTCTCATTTTTAATACTTATTTGTAAAGTTGATTCCAGTTTTTATAATTGCCACCACAATAAAGTTTGCAAGTCTTTGAATGGCAGACCACATTGTAAATACTATAGGCATATAAAGGAGAGAGAGTGGAAGCTGAATGGGAAAGTTTCCAAATTTGATAAAAATGGCAATAATTAAAAGTTAATGGACTCAATGCTACAAATTATTTAAATTAATCAACACCTTCCGCAAGCCTGTTCACTACATTTATCAAAATTATCAATTAAAATTCAATGTTGATGTCAATCCCTATTGACAAAGTAAATTAGAATTGCTTGATTAAACCAACACTTTCCATTTCAAATCAGTGGCATAATCCACTCTGTAAAGATCTATGCAGCAAATGCTCTAAGTGGTTGGCCATGTTTAAACAAATATGCAATGCAAACAGTAAATATACCACAAGGATGAAGGTTTAGACTTCAAATATTTGACAAAATTATTATTGACATTTTATGATCTAGAAGGAAGCCCATCAAAAAACATTACTTTGAGGACTGTTAATAGAAATAATTAAGTACTATTCTGATGCTAAGGACCCATCCAGACATACTTACAAAGCATTGCTCATGGTTTCTCCATCTGACATTTCTTTAATTTTGTAATAGCAAAACTAATTAAGTTTGAGGTTTGTTTTCTCCATTTTGGACATATCAAGCTCTTTGGCAAGCAAAGCTCACCTGTGGGTGTGTACTTAAATATGTATCTGTTTAAGTATATACCCATAAAGATGCCCTTACTAATGTATATATGGACTGAATTGCTGAACATGTGTGCATCAGGGAGGGAAGTCTAAAAAAGGCCAGTTTGCAGGAGTGGTCCAGGAAAGTGGGTATTGGCATGTGTGTTCCAATGTACTATTTTCCTGAGAAACATACACTGGGAAACACCTTGTGTGACCAGACAAAAAAGGGTATTTCAAGCCATAAGAATGAAATGTACCTGTACCAAAATAAATTACAATCTTAATGATAAAATGTAATTGCTACTGAAGCAAATATCTCTAGTAGTATTTAAAAAAAAAAAAGCAAACAAGGATATAGATCATAATGGGCTGAGGAAAAAATATTTTAACAAAATACTAATAGGATAACCGAGTCGAGACAAGCTTCAGTAATCAATTATTTATATCTTTGGTATAATTTGGTATACTAAAGCTCTCCAATGTGAAATAATAGTGCAGGTGTCCCTCTTATGGTCCAACCAACAATTGGAAACACATGAAAGGCCTTTATTTTTTTTGCATTTTACATTGAGGCCTTTAATTTTTCTGTTACTTTTCATATTTGTTTACAAGACTTAAGAAAAAAAATATATAAATGCAAAACTGCTATATTCTAAGTATAAAGAACTTAACCTGCTGATATAGACTATATTTCAATTTTAGTCGATTGCAAAATTGAGACAGGTAACCTATCATTTGGTACTTCACTCTTTCACACCGTCTAATGCGCGGTCACGTTTCATGATTGAGATATTTAGTCAAAGCCGGCGCGCCGGGTGAGCAAGTGGTTTGCGGCTAGTTCGCCCGAGAATCCCAAGGCTTATGCGTTCAAATGTGCCGGCATCTTGACCATTTAGAGCCGGAATGGCACCGTCGTGAATGGGTTAATAGATGGTAGATCTGAATATTTTTCATGCTACCTCCATCGTATATTCCTTTTATACAAATTCCGTGTCCTTGTAAAAATGATGTTTAATAATAATTTGCAGTAGAACGATCCTTATAGAAATGTTCAATGCATACTGATTAATAAATGGAAAACTTTTCTTAATCATCTATACAAGTTAGAATTTTTTTTTCTCCATCACACTTAGTGGACTGTAATTCTCAAGAATGGTTAATAATAAAGTTATTTTTTCATCCCCTTTATTCAGTTTACTTCTTGGGTCCTGCAGCAGCAGCAGCAGCAGCCTTCTGTGCCTTCAGTACCTTAACCACGATCTTCTGTTCTTCAATCAGGAAAGCACGCACAACCCTGAAAGCAAAGTTTAAATTTCAATCTTTTGTTTCTAGAAAAACATCTTGTTAGCCAGATTAAAAATCTGGTATTAATGCAAGCATAATTTCAACTTAAATCAGCAGGTCTCACCTGAGTTACTCTGAAATAGTCTTAATCAGCTATATAAGTAAATATTACGATTTGATTTTTACCTTTCACGAACACATGTATGGCAAAGGGAACCACCATAGGCACGGCTCACTTTCTTTCTGTGCTTGGGCATTCTTTTGAGCTCATAGGGACGGCAGCGAACAACACCTGCGAGCTCTCTCTTGCAGTTTCCACAAGCTGCACGCTTTCCGCGCTTCTTTACATACTGGTACACCAAGCGGCCTCCAGGAGTCCTTACACTGTCGGGATAATAGTCAATTAGCAAAACTCAATAAATCAAATTGCTTGAGAAGAAAAAGGCTAATAATGATCACTACTTTTTTACCTGGTATTTATTGACATTTTCTATTCATGGGTATTGTGATAACAAGTATAAAGTAGCTCATTCCACAAAATATCAGGTGCAAAATTTAAGTTAAAAATACTCCAATTCATCCAAACCTGCTACACTGCAAAAATTTAACCATTTTTTTATGTTAATGTGAAAATAAATAAAATCTAAATTTCTTTAAAAATACCACTGAACCATTACTTTTTTTTGTGTGTGTACACCAGACAACATGGAATGACTACAGATTAACCAATTGCGTATGGATGTCATGAAATACATGTTGGCATCGATTAAACACAAGACGGGAGTCCATGCATACACAATGCGACATCAGGATCTCGCACACAGTCAAATTAACATGGCTGTAACGGTGCTAGCTCCAGAGTTACAGGGTTCCAAAGTCAGCCTAAACCCGCATTTGATGATGGATTTAGAGAAAAATATGGTTTGTGCTAGTCTCCACTACCCGGAAGGTGGAGAAAACGCTTTCCCCATCCCTCTAATTTTTAGCTGGTGACACTAGTGTCGTAAACCACCCACCCTGACGACCAGTTTGGTCCTTAGGAACCCCGTCCACTATGGGTTAACTGTCTTTTCATAGATTACAGGGTAATCATCTTTTTATATAAAGATATCTAAATTTTAAAAATTTGGGTAAACTTCCTCACCATAAAAGGTTGGACTAAGCCAAGCAAATATCAAAGAATGTGGACTTTACTTAAATGTATTACAGAGGGAATTATTATTACAAATATCCATCTTTTATCATCATTAGTCCTTATCCCTATGGTTAACCCTCTCTGGACGGGTGGTACACTACGGTACCGCTCATTCAAGGGCCCGGTGGCACCATATGGTGCCAGTCATTTAATTGATTTAGGCCTAAGCGTTCAAAAAGCCTCGGCATTGTGACATGTAAGGCTGGAATGCCCTCGTAGCGAGTGGGTCAATATAGTAAAACACATGTATAACATCTATCAGTCATTCACCCACCACATACAATGGCTTTAATTGATGGTCAGGGTCCCCCCCACCCTTTGACTAATTTCTACATATATTAGAAAAGAATTAAAAAAAAAAGCCTGTACCCTGTATAATGCTCGAACACTTCCATAGGCAAGTCCAACCATGCCATATCCTAGCTTGTACTACAAAATGGGTAAACAAACCTTTAGGATGTATACTATGGCAAGTTAGTGCTGGCTAATTTCATCTGATAAGGACCTATTCCAAGCTCAATCTTGCTAACGATACAAACTATAGAGTTTGTTTGGGCTTTCAGACCATGGCTTCAACTCCGTGGTACTACCAAGAATAAGTACCTAAATAGCCATCATCATACATATTTTACTGCTTGATAAAGTCTTCCTCTACAGTTATTGCAGTATAATCCTTACTAGCAGTGTACAGGTATCAGTTACTTATATACAATTTGCCATACACTCCTCACAAAGTAAACATCATATGGATTTGACATGTCAATCAAGTACAAGATACACTTCAGTCTATGACATATCAGCAGTCACTTATCAAGCAGTATCCTGCATCTGTGTCACAACAAGGTCACTACAGACAATTTTCAAAAACTGAGCATTTGGATGTGGATACAGCTATGAGATGAAAAAATTATGACTTTGCTAATCACCTAATAAACAAGGTGAAAAATTAAAAGAAAGCCGAGTGTTACCATGAATAATCTCTAATGTAATACAATGAATGGATAGCATTAAAAATATTACAACAATGGTTAGAAGAGCTATTTCACCCTAAAAATATCCATTAATATCAAGCAATATTTTAAAACTCATTCTGTTCAACTACTTGGTAGAAAGCCATTCAAGAAGTTTAGGAATTTTCCTGCTACAAGTGTTTTACAACAATAGAAGCTAGTGATTTTAAATTACTTATCAATTGAATTTATATTCTTAACCTACTCTTACATTGCCTTCACTCGCTCCTAAACAAATTTTGTTTATTAAACAGAATGGCTAACAAAACCAACATGTAAATATAATCCAATGGAAATGTTCATAAAGTGTGTTGCTTTTGGCCTTCCTCTGCTTAATATTTTGAAGGGCAATTTGATAACTTTGTTTACAGTATCAAAACCTATATATATCTACTAGCGACTCACTATATCAATGTTTTCTTACATGTAGATACATAGAAATTAAACAATTTAAACACTGCAACACGGAAAGTAAAGATAGAGCACTATATTAACCCATTCCCGACGGGGGATTTCTAGCCTAGAATGTCCAAATGCCGGGGCGTTCGAATTATTAGGCCTAAATCAATTGAATAGCTGGCACAATACTGTGCCGCCCGGCAACTGGGCTTTTGAATGCGCGGTACACATGCTGTACCACCCGTCCTGTGTGGGTTAACTAGACTTGGTAAATATTACTTTTATTTCAGTCCCAATGTCTCAGACAAGACACGGTTTTTAAAAATTAATTTTCATTTACTTTAAAATTTTAGTTTTAAAGACTTAACTTGAGATGGGCCCCTCTCAAGTTGGTATACGTTTCTATAGGAAACGTATCATGCATATTCAAACCCACCAAGACTAATGCTGGAAAACCATGTCCTCAACCTTGGTAAATTCACATATTGAACTAGTTAACATTGCTGTAACTTATAATTGGCAGGAAGTAGTAGTTGTAGACATGGCAACCAATAAGCTGTTTTTACTGATTTCCAATTCACTTTACCATAAACTTTCTAAGAATATAGAATGAAAAGGTCTTAGAATATTTTAATTTTCTAAAAGAATTATAGCATGCCCTGTGGGCAGAACTCTTAAAATGTGTACCCTAAACCACCAGGTAAATTTGGAGATTAAATCTAATAGTAAATTTCAACTGAATACTATTTTTCAAATGAAGCCAGCATTTATCCAAATATTGGTTCCAAAAGCTAGAGGGTATGATGGGTTCTACAGAAAACACCTGGTAAAGGCAAAAGATCGAGATGAAGTAGTCATTTAGGGTGAAAAATAAATATTCAAGGCATTTCAGGTACTTTGATCCCTGCAGTATGCAAATTATTCAAAGTTTTGGCAAGATAGAGCACAAGCAATTAATACTTCTGATAATTTGGGTTAAAATTTTACCGTAAATATTTCTCTCCAGGTCACTTATTTCAGTCTGCCGTACACCATGATTCAACAAACATAAGCTTCCTGCCTTATTACTACGTTTAGCAGAGAAACCAAATGCTTTACCTTGCACCCTATGTAATGGCTAACCATACAAACATGAAATTCAATTGCCTT
>BOPN01005850.1:80000-88194 GCA_017312705.2 Penaeus japonicus | reverse complement strand
GAGATACAAAAAAAAAAGTTATAAGGAAAAAAATTAAGAAGAGAAAATTAGAAAAATAAAACCACATACGGCCGTTGATATATACATACGTATTTACACATAAGCAAAGAGGTGAAAATGAGGGATTCAAGCACACACACACACACAAACGCACGCACACACACACACACACACACACACACACACAACCCAAAGGAGAATGTCAGACATGTAAACACACACACACATACACACACACACACACACACACACACACACGCAGTCACGCATACACAAGCAAGGCAAGCACAGAAACACAACAGTGACTCGCGGCATCCACTGCTTTTGACTTAATCTCAAGCAGGAACAAAAGCACTATCTTCTGAGGGCGAAAGTGTTGTCTCCTCGCCCCGGGACTGACTTAGTTTATCAAGAACTGGCGTAATTTGCTCATCTCATTATCATCCTCATTAATTAATGCTATCAGTGTGGTGGTTATCATTGTCGTTATTATCATTATAATCCCTGGTTGTCTGTGTTATCACTGTAGTTATCATTGTCGTTGTTATCATTATAATCCCTGGTTGTCTGTTATCACTGTAGTTATCATAGTCGTTATTATCATTATAATCCCTGGTTGTCTGTGTTATCACTGTTGTTATCATGATTGCTGGTGTTATCAGTCGTTATCTCTAGGATCACTTGGTGAATATATTGTGTTATTGTTGTCATCGTTATCTGTATAATTTCTGATTGTGGGTGTTATCACCAAGTCCTTTTATTCAGCATCATCTCTGGATGTCGGTATTATTCTTATTAGTATCAATAATGTTATTATCATCATAATCTCTGATTGCTGGTGGTGAGGAATATATTTCTGCAAACTCATGTCCTTGGAAATTTGTGTTATTTTCAGGAATATTAATGTTGCGATCCAATATATCACAAATATCTAGAATTTATAAAACTTTTTCCGAGAGGATATTTTGCATGATATAAATGTCGGTATCGTATTTTGAAGTCAATAGGATATATGCGTATTTCCATGTATTTTTTTTCATGAAAATTAATAATAACCACGCGCATGCATTAAAAAAAATATATATATATATATTACCAATCTAACTGTATCATTCATTCTTTCATTCGTTCTCTCTCCCTCTTTCCCATTTCTTCTCCCCCCCTCCCCTTTCCTCCCTCTCTCTTTCTCTCTCCCTCTCTCTCTGGCTCTGCGCCCCGTCTCAATTTATCATGCAAAGCTATATTGACTTCTTTCCTCCAGAAAATGTATGAGTTCGTCGTTCTTGCATATGTATATATATATATATATATATATATATATATATATATATATATATATATATATATGTATATATATGTATGTATATATGTATATATGAATGTATATATATATATATATATACATATATATATATATATATATATATATATATATATATATATATATATATATATGTATATATATATATATATATATATATATATATATATATATATATATATATATATATGTATATATATATATATTTATATATATATATATATATATATATATATATATATATATATATATATATATATATATATATATATATATACATATATATATATGCACGTAATTCATGATGTATTATGGTGTATTGTAAATACGTGTGCTATTGATCTGTTTAAATACCCAACTGTTTATTTTTCTTCTTCTTATCTTTACGCAAATGGGAGATGAACGTAAAGTAAACCTATCCATTTACATTTGCGTTCATTCATTCAAGTGCAAATATTCCATTCTAATCTATGACCAAATCTCTGCAACTCTCTCCTATGCCAAGCGGGTGAACGTTCTTTGGAGTGAATTGAACATCTCGTTTTGTGATATATCAGGATACTTACGTCATATCTATCTACTTATCTATATACTTATCTATATTTATCTATGTATTTATCTACTTATTTATACTTGGTATGTATGTCTATCTAATTGTCTATTAATAATTCTGCTTTCTATTTATCCATCAGTCTGTTTACCTCCATGTTGACACATACAGACGCACGCACGCACGCACATGTATTTAGTGATAGATGCAATCCTTAAGCATCACACATCTGGCATCACTAACCAACTGCCGAAATGTGATCTGTGATGCAACTCGTGAGTGCTTGTCTGCATGTGTGTGCGTGCGTGCATGTGTGCGTGTGCGAACGTGTTTGGAAGTGTTTATGTGCGTGCAACTAACTGTTCATATATTGTAAGCATAGGTGTGTTTGACAGTGTCTGCATAGATGTGTATGTTTATGCTTTCTTGTGTACACGTGGATCCGAACTTTCTTTGCAATGTCTACATATGTGTCCGTTCTTGTGTGCATGCCTGTGTGTATGTAAGTGTATTTGAAAGTGTCCCCATGTGCGTACGTATTTGTGCGTTGGTCTGCATATGTTGATCCATATATGTTTGAAATTGTGTCTGTAATTACTTTGGGGTATACGTTTCTTGTGAATAGATATGGTCGTGTATCCATTACTTTTTTGATGTATACGATACTTTCAATCTATTTCTATCATTCGTTCTTCTCGAAGGATCTCATCAACATTACCCTCGCTACTACAACCATACCCACAACCTACAACTTTTCAACCCCCAAAGACCCCCTCCCCCCGCATTTAAAAAAAAAAAAAAAAAGAGAGAGAGAGTGAAAACAAAAAACAAATAAACAAATAAACTGCCAGGATGTTTGCACAGCGCACCTCAAATCCGAAGCCATGCTGCACTCAATGCTGCTGTGCCGTACCCGCATGACTGCACATAAAGAACGCACCCCGCTCTCCATACCAACAAGCTTATAAGGAACACTTTGCTTATCATGAATCAAGGAGAGAGGAACGACACTGAGGTTAGTTTACATTGTCTCGATTGTTTACTTGTTTCTCGTTTGTCCGCGTCATAAATACAAACAAAAGTGTTTGCCGAGAGAGAATGGCTTCTATAGCAGAGACGGGCGCGTGTGGCTGACAAACAGGATGCGGTGTTCTTCATGCTATACTAAAAAAAAAAAAAAGGGAAACATATGCAACGTTTTATGTCTATTGTAGCTGAAGATCGAGCGAGTGAACGTAAAGAACGAGAACGTAAAGAAAGGAATGAAATTAGACATGACTCGCCCACTCCCTCCTCTCCGCCCACCAAAGGACCCTCTCCGGTGCGTCCCCGCGGCAAAAAACATCGCAGACACCGATAAATCATCAGGAAACATCAATGGAACATTCCGGCCTGGGAATCCCGAAAGGAAAATAATAATGGTAAGCTCCATATTTCTACCTATAGCGTCCCTCCCTCCCTCCCTCTCTCTCCCTTCCGTCCTTCCTCCCTCCACCTCCTCCTCCTCCTCCTCCTCCTCCACACCCTCCCGAGACCCTCCACCGACGTCCACGATTTCAGGAATATTGGCTGCCGGCGGGAGACTCTATCCGTCAACGCTCTCGAGGCATTGATCCCCGCGCCGCCTCCCATTGGTCGGCGGACGATGATGGGGGCGGGGCTTAAGGAGGCGTCGCCCAATCAGCTTGAAACCGTTGTTGACAGAGAGCGATTTCACGCCTGATTGGTCGAGTTTACTTTGGGCTCGTAATTAGTAAACACATAATGGGGTCTTTCAGGGCCAGTCATGGCCATCAGCTGCTAATTAAGTGACTATGTGATTAAAAGAAATTACTTCGCGGCTAATGAAGTTTTTTTTTAAGGGGGAGGGGGAGGAGGGGGAGAGGATAACAGCTATTCCAGTTATATTTGTGAATCAAACCCTTTGAAGAATCTCTCTCTCTCCGACCCCAGGTTCCAAGGAATACAACCTTGGAAAATCATTTTCTTTATCTTCCGGATAACATGCACCGGTAGCTGTCGAAATGTAATTAATTCGGCGGGTCGAGGGACAAGCAGGACATAATCGTTATGGTTCGCGATCATTATGAAACGCAGCGATGTTGAAGGTTCAAAGGTGATGGTGGTGAGGGAAGGCGCGTAGTCACGAGGAGAAAAATGGTGGACAGGGAGATGTAATGAGAGGATGTGAGTGAGGTTGACTGATAGCGAGAGAACCAGATTGCACATCCTAAGGGGATACGGAAGGAGAATAGGATAGGATATCGGGAGGATAATACAGTATACGTACATAGAAGGAAAGAGAGGAATATAAAATAATGGAATCTAAGAAACTAAAGAAGAAAAAAACTAAACCAAAATACAAAGCAAAAAAAAAAAAAAAAAAAAAAAAAAAAAAAAAAAAAAAAAAAAAAAAAAAAAAAACGAGAGAAAATAATCCTCCAGACCCAAGATAGTAACACACGCCGCCACCGACAACAAACACCCTTCAAGATTGACGAATTTTTCGCGTCCCATCGCCACCAGCCGTTACGAGGGGCGGATCGGCTGAACAGGTCAGAGGTCAAGAGCAAAAGCCTCCGATAATCAGCACATGTCAGATGAATGGCGGAGGCGCAGGCCGAGGGTCATCGTCGGCGGAGTGGAAACATTTTGCGCGCGAAGAAAGAGAGAAGTGATCCGAGTCTGAGGACACGAGATGGGAGGACGAGCGACCCAAAGGGATACGAACTCCGTGTTTGCATTGAGTGGGGAACCGCGTGTTTATATATCTGGCGAGAGCTGTTGCCTTCCACAAGAACGTATCTTAGGGCGATACTAATGGCAAAGGTACAGATTTTCTTCAAGCGTTTGATGGCTGCGTGGATTCAGATTCTGAAATAGGGAAAGCAATATACACGCCAGAGACCTGCTGAAATCTTACCAACCCTTATGTAAATGTAACAGCTGTTCCCCAGAGCTACAGATGTTCTCCATATGCTCTTGCTATCCTTTCCTACGGGCGGCTCTCGTTAAAACAAAATATTAAAGCATACCCGCGTTAATAATGAGCATGCCTACTCCAATGCGAAACAAAAGAAGGTATCTCATATTTCCTACGCATAAAACCATCCACAAATAACAGAATGCAAAACACAAAATACTCGACAAACGAACAAAAAAATAACAAAGAGGCAAAACAAAACAAAATATGCACAGAGGTAAAAGTGAGCAAATAAACAACAGTCAGCCGGCCGGAAAATAAGCGGGTTTAGGCCTATGAGATAATAACAAGAACTCATTTGTCCACATTCACGCATGGCCTAAGAGCGCTTGTCGCTCGCAAAAGTCATGCTATTAAAAGTGCAGAGGCTAATGACGGTATGATGACGGTCATTATGGGAAAGATTGTGCTTGTTGTGATGGCTTTGTGAGTCATAATGTTGATGGTGATTGCTTTTAATTGACAGACAGAGGGAAACGAGAGAGAGAGGAGAGTGAGAGTGAGAGTGAGAGTGAGAGTGAGAGTGAGAGTGAGAGTGAGAGTGAGAGTGAGAGAGAGAGAGAGAGAGAGAGAGAGAGAGAGAGAGAGAGAGAGACAGACAGACAGAGAGAGAGAGAGACATAGATAGAGACTACGAGAAAGAGAGGAGAGAGAGAGAGAGAGCGAAAAAAGAGAGAGGCAGAGACAGAGAGAAGGATAGAAAAGAGAAAAAAACAGATAAAACGAAAAACGTGCAGGCGATGGCGACAACGCCCCCTATCAATAGCAGTAATAATAGCGATAAATAGTCAAGAGGGAGCAATAACACACATACCCCCCTTCTCCTCATGCCCCCCCTCCTCCCCTTTCCCTCCTCCCCAATCTCTCCAAACCCACTTCTCTTCTCTCTTTTTCTTCTATTTTCTTTTACTTAATCTTCCGTCTAGAGTGATCTCTCTCTCTCTCTCCCTCCCACTCTCTCTCTCTCTCTCTCTCTCTCTCTCTCTCTCTCTCTCTCTCTCTCTCTCTCTCTCTCTCTCTCTCTCTCTCTCTCTCTCTCTCTCTCTCTCTCTCTCTCTCTCTCTCTCTCTCTCTCTCTCTCTCTCTCTCTCTCTCTCTCTTTCCCTCTCTCTCTCTCTTTCTCTCACTCTCTCTCTTTTTTTTTCTCTCTCTTTCTTTCTCTCTTTCTCTCTCTCTCCCTCCCCTCCTCACCTTTCTCTTCCTCACATGCTCTTCACTTTCTCCTCTTCCTCCCCTTTTTCCTCCTCTTCTTCTTCGTGCTTCTCCTCCTTCCCCTCTCCTCCCCCCCTCCTCTTCCTCCTTCTTCTCCTCTTCCTCCTCTTTCTACCTCTTCCTCCCTCCTCTTCCTCCTTCTTCTCCTCTTCCTCCTCCTTCTCCTCTTCCTCCTCCTTCTCCTTCTCCTCTTCCTCCAGTTTCTACCCCCCCCCTCCCTCCTCTCCCTCCCCCCCCCTCCGTCATATATATACCTTCCCCTGTAAAGCAAATGGCTCGGAAAACCAAAGCGTCAAGATGTGGGACTACGGCTGATTGCCCCCCCCCCCCTCCCCTCTCCTCTTCTTGCCCCCACCCCTCCCTCCCTCCTTCCCTCTCGTCTCCCCCTCCCGAGGGCATCCCCCCTTTGCATAAGTACTCTCCCTTTCTTCCCTCCCTCCCTCCCTCCCTCCCTCCCTTCCTCCCTCCCTCCCTCCCCTCTCCATGACCTGTTTCCACCCACAGCGGCGTCCACCCCTTGCATAAGTAACGCCCCCCCCTATTCCCCCATTCCCCCCCTTCCCCCACAAAGACGCTCCCCATTCATATGTTTTCTCCCTTCTCCCTTCTTTTCCCCTACCTATTATCCCCCCTTGGGAAAAATATTTCACCCTCTCTCTTCACTTCTCCCTTTGCTCCTCTATCGCTGCCCCCCTTTCCCCACTTCCCTCTTGCTCTCCCCTTTCCCTCCCCTGGGAATCTCCCCTGCATAAGTACTCTCACCCTCTCCTCGCCTCTTTCCATCGTCTCCCCTTTCTCCTCCTCCCCTCTCCTACCCCTTCCTTCCCTCCCCCACCGAGAAGTCTTCTCCTCCCCAACCAGGGGACTCACTTGTACATATACTCCCCCTTCTCCACTCCCTTCCCTCCCCCCATAAAAGATGCCCCCCCCCTCCTCCCCCACATACCAATACGCCTCCTTGTATGAATCTCCCTCTCCCCCCCTTCACCCCCTTCCTCTCCCCCTCCCAACCCCCAACCCTCACCCTCCCCTCAAATCCCCCCCATTTGCCCTTTCTCCTTCAATCTCTTTCATTCCCATTTCCGTTTTTATCATACTTTTCCTAATATTCCCCTGTTCTCTATCCTCCCTATCCCTTTTTATCATACTTTTCCTATTCCCCTGTTCTCTATCTTCCCTATCCCTTTTTATCATACTTTTCCTATTATTCCCCTGTTCTCTATCTCCCCTATCCCTTTTTATCATACTCTTCCTATTCCCCTGTTCTCTATCTTCCCTATCCCTTTTTATCATACTCTTCCTATTCTCCTGTTCTCTATATTCCCTATCCCTTTTTATCATACTTTTCCTATTCCCCTATTCTCTATCTCCCCTATCCTTGTTTATCATACTATCCCTATTCCACTATTATCAATGACATTCCCTCCTTCCGGTTCTGTTGTCAGAGTTAGCCTTCGTGTCCGTTGGCAGAATCGGTGTCAAATCCCTGTTATCTCGTTGCTAAGTTCCGTTGTCATTAACCATTCTGTTGCACGGTGACTGTTCGGTAATTTGTTTTGGTGCTTCTGACAGAGACGCAGCGTGATTTATCATGACTGGTCTTGACATCGATCTATTATTAGCTATTATGTTGTTTGGCGTCGTTCATCTTCTGTGGATTGATAGATATTTTTTTTTCCCGAAATGGAGGACAGGAAAGATAATGTGGATTTACAAGTATATGTTTTCTCTTTCTGTCTTTCTCTTTGTCTTCAATATATGTCTGAATCTCTAATATACATGTATATGTGTGTATATATGTATATATATATATGTGTGTATATATATATATATATATATATATATATATATATATATATATATATATATATATATATATATATATAGAGAGAGAGAGAGAGAGAGAGAGAGAGAGAGAGAGATGTATATATAGACATATACGTGTGTGCGTGCATATGTATACATATGTATATATATATATATATATATATATTGAGAGAGAGAGAGAGAGAGAGAGAGAGAGAGAGAGAGAGAGAGAGAGAGAGAGAGAGAGAGAGAGAGAGAGAGAGAGAGAGAGAGAGAGAGAGAGAGAGAGAGAGAGAGAGAGAGAGAGAGAGAGAGACAGACA
>BOPN01005850.1:57500-62500 GCA_017312705.2 Penaeus japonicus | reverse complement strand
AAAACTGGGGAGCGATGGCGGGGGAGAGGGAGGGAGGGAGGGAGGTGATATATGGCATGAAAGGGGTAGGGGGGGTGTGGGAGGGAGGTGAAGGGGGAAAGCTATCAGCTGGAGGAGTGTGAAGGGAGCGGGGAGGAGGGGAAGGAGGAAACACTATATGTCATACTCTTTTTTTTTCTTTTTTTTTTAATATATTTACGTGTTTTTCATAAAGTTATCCATATATCTATGTATCTATCATTCTTCTCATTATTTTTCTTTATCTATCCATACACACATGACTCTATTTATTCGCTTTTGTATTTCATCAACGCAGTCGTCATTATTATCATCATTATTACTATTATCAGGTACGATATTATTTTCATCGTCATTATCATTATTTTCATTATCATTACTACTATCACTACCGTACTTATCATTGTTATTGTTATTATTATCTTTATCATTATATCGTCATCATCATCATTAGTATCCTTGTTAATATTATTATCATCACCATCATTACTACTGCCATCGTTATCATTATCATCATCATTAATCTTATTATTCTGATAACGATGGTAATTATCATTAATATTGTTATCATACTTATTATCACCCTTATCACTGTTATTTCTGTTATCAATATTTATCAATCATATCTATCATCAACATTATTATCATATGATTTTTTCCCACTAACATAAACTTTCTTTTCCATTAATTCTACATTCTCTCTCTCTCTCTCTCTCTCTCTCTCTCTCTCTCTCTCTCTCTCTCTCTCTCTCTCTCTACCTTTCTCTCTCTCTCCGTCTCTCTACCTTTCTCTCTCTCTCTCTCTCTCTCTCTCTCTCTCTCTCTCTCTCTCTCTCTCTCTCTCTCTCTCTCTCTCTCTCTCTCTCTCTCTCTCTCTCTCTCTCTCTCTCTCTCTCTCTCTCTCTCTCTCTCTCTCTCTCTCTCTCTCTCTCTACCTCCCCCCTCTCTCTCTCTTCCCCCATTCAGTATTGTCATCAAAACACCATTAGTCTAACTCTTAAAGGTTCATTAAAATCAGAATAAATTTTTACATTTATTTATTGTAATTACAGTGGTCTTAACAATTCCTGATCTGAATGTTTTTGAATTGATAATGATGACAATTAGAAAAAAATATAGATAATAGTGATGGCTGTTTAATGATGATGATAATAATAATGTCAATCACTGCAACAACAGAGCAACGAAAACAGTATCATGAATGATAATGATCATGATGATAATAAGAATAATTATGATGATAATAAAAATGACACACACACACACACACACACACACACACACACACACACACACACACACACACACATATATATATATATATATATATATATATATATATATATATATATATATATATATATATATATATATATATATATGTATATATACATATCAAGAAAAGAATAGACTGAAATAAAAAAAAATCCCAGACATAAGTCAACGACACATTTTAAAAACAAACGAACATGGAAAAAATAATAATTCCATTTCGTCCAAGATCCGATTATGGATTTTAATCGCCACCAAAATCAAATTAATTTGTCCCTTAGCCATGGGCAAACCACCTATAAATTGAATTAGAATTATTCTTTGCATAATCCTGTTGATAAGCCGATACACATGACCTTGAAAGAGATGAGGATTTTGATGATAACAGTAATGGTAACACGAATGAAAGTGATGATTACAGTGATAATGATGATAACGATGATGTTAATTGTTATGATAAGGATTATAATGATGATGGTGTTGATGGTGATAGCTGCGGTAGTGATAATGATAATGATAATAATCATCATCATTACTGTTATCATTATCTTTATTATTATTATCAGTATTAGCATTATCATTATATATAATGATAACATTAATAGCAGCAATAATGAAAATAATATACTAATAATGACATTGATAATAATAGGGATGAGAATGATAATGATAACAACACTGACATTGATAATAACAATACAATATACTAATAACAATAATGATATACTAATAATGTTAATGATAATAATGACAATAATGATAATAATAATAATAATAATAATAATAATAATAATAATAATAATAATAATGATAACAAGAACAATGATGATGACAACCACGATAATACTAAAATCATAAAACACAAGATTCCGCTAAAAGAGAGAAAAGTGAGGAGCTAGCCATCTTGCCTCGCACCCTCCTTACCCCCTCTATCCCCTCTATCCCCCTCCCTAACCATCTATCCCCACCACCACCCCTCCACCGCTGCTCCACCACCCTTCCACCACCTCCACCACTACCCCCACCACCCCTCAACCACCTCCTCCACCATCCCCACCACCCTAACCACCTCCTCCACCTCCTCCAGAATAGCGAATCATCGTACCTCTTCCTTCCTCTCAAGAAAACCGTCGTACCCTCGCGGCTCAAGTTATCGTACGCCGGCACCCGTAAACCATCAAGGCTCCCCAAAACCCTTTACGAAGTCACTCAGCGAAAACCACTCAGCGCGGGTCTTCGTCAGTGATCTCGAGCCTCTGTTTTCATGCTTCTAACAACTTTCTTGTTCGTGGGTCCTCTTATATTCTCCGTCTCCTGCTTGCCTGCTTGTCTGCTTGTCTGTTTGTCTGCTTGTCTGCTAGCTTACCTATTTCTCTTGGTCTTTGCTCCTAATTTCTTGGTCTTCGACGCTCTATTCTTTTGGTCTTGGCTTTCTGTACCCTGTGGCTTGCCCTCTTTGTGCCCCGTTCTCTACTTCCCTGACTCTTGTCCAGTCTTCTTTCTCTCTCTTTATCTCTTGCTCTTTCTCTTTTCTCTCTCTCTCTTCCTCTTTCTCTTTTCTTTAATCTGCACCCTCTTGTGTGAATAAAATTTTGCATTTGTTTTTTTCCCCTTTTCTCTGACTCAGCTCAGTCACTCTCTCTTTCTCCCCCTTTTTCTTCCTTTTCGTTCTTCCTCTCCCTTTTCCTTTTCCTCTCTTTCTCTGTCTCTCCCTCTCCCTCTCCCTTCTTCCATCCTCTTCCTTCTTCCTTCCTCTCCCTCTCCTTCTTCCCCACCGTCTCCATCTTCTCCCCCCTCCCCCTCCCCCCCTTTCTCCCTCTCTCCCTCTCCTATTCCCTTTTTCTCACCCTCACCCTTTCTCCCCACACCCTTTCCCTTTCCCTCTCCCTCTCCCTCCCTCTCCCTCAATCTCTCTTTCTCCCCTCTCCGTGTTCCTCCCCCTTTCTCCCTCTCTTCCTCTCTCTCCCCCACTCCTTATCCCTCTTCTTCTTGCTCTCCCACTCCCACTCTCCCTTTTATTCTCTCTCTCCCTTTTTCTCTCCTTCTTCTTCTTGGCCATCTCCCTTACCCTTCCTCCCTTTCCATCACCCTATCCCTCTCTCCCTCACCCTTCCCCTTTCCCCCTCTCCCTCCCCCTCCCCCTCTCCCCTTCTCCCCTCACCCTCACCCTCCACCCTCCCCCTCCCCCTTCTCCCTTCTCCCTCTCCCTTCTCCCTCCACCCTTCTCCCTTCTCCCTCCTCCTCTCCCTTCCCCCCTCCCCCCCTCACCCTCACCCTCCCCCCTCCACCCTCTCCCCTTCTCCCTCACCCTTCCCCTCTCTCCCTCACCCTCTCCCCTTTCTCCCTCACCCTCTCCCTCTCTCCCTCTCTTCCCTCTCCCTTTGGTGTATATCTTTGGTTAGGTTGCATTAAGTCTTAAAGGTTTAGTGATCTGTGGGTTCCCGGTAGATCTTTGAGGTTTAGTGGGTCGTGCAGTCAAGGGGCGGCAAAGAGCGTGCTGGAAGGGGTTGTATGGTGTGGGCGAGGTGCTTGGGCGTGCATGGGGTGGGGGTGGGGAGGCAGCTGGGGTAGGGGTGGTGGGTAGGGTTAGGGAGAGGAATGTCTTTGGTGTGTTTCTCTCTTTGTTGGGACGTATCCTTTGGTGTTTTTTTTTTTTTTTTTTTTTTTTTTTTTATTCATTTTGGATAATTGTGGGATTTTATTTTTATTTGTTTTAATAAGTTTTAATTTTGTTTCGATGTTTTTTTTTGTTTGTTTTTTTTAGTTCTTGTTATTCTTTTTCTTTGTCTGTCTCCTTGTATCAGTTTGTCTTTGTGTGTGTTTCTGTGTGTGTGTGTGTATCTTTCTGTCTGTTTGTTTGTCCGCCCGACTTACTCTTTCTCTCTCTCTCTCTCTCTCTCTCTCTCTCTCTCTCTCTCTCTCTCTCTCTCTCTCTCTCTCTCTCTATCTTTCTCTCTCCCTCCCTCCCCTCTCTCTCTGTCTCGCTCTATGTCTCTCTTTCTCACACTCTCACATGCACCCAAAGGTATCTATCTGTCTTTCCACGCTACCTCTCTCACAGCCATTGTAACAATTGCATCTAATTAAAACGTTGAATTTTCATAAGAGAAAGAAAAACAGAAAGATAATGAGATGATTTTATTTAACGTCAAAGAGGAAGATTGGGGGGGGGGGGTCGAGGGAGGGGGGATCCAGGGGGTGGGGGTGGCTAAGGGGTATGTAAAAGGCTTCAAAGACAATGGAAAAAGGTCTATGCATTTTAGTCGTCTTAATTTTTTTTTCTTTCTTTCTTTTGCATTTGTGTTCGAGTCTGCGTTCTGCGTGACTGTCTCGTTCCTTCTCTATATAAGAAAATTTTATTTACAATAATTTTCTTCTGATTATCACCTAAATTCACGTCTACCTAAATTCACGTATCTCAATTTGTTCTACCTTCCAAACATACTCGTATCTCTTATAAAAATCTTAACTGTATCGACTTATTTGAGGAACTTCATTAAGATGAATAGATAGATAACTATAAAGTTACTTTATATTATATGATCAGTTTCTTCAGTATATCTCTATATGGATCTAAGACACTTATAAAAGGTCTCAACGTGTCTTTTCATTCCTTAGTCTTCGCTTTTGACTCGAATCCCACAAACAAACAAACATCATACTCATGTAGATACATTTTCGAACTCATCTTTACCCTTAAAGATAAATAC
>BOPN01005850.1:40000-45000 GCA_017312705.2 Penaeus japonicus | reverse complement strand
GAGAGAGAGAGAGATAGATAGATAGATAGATAGATAGATAGATAGATAGAGAGATAGATAGATAGAGAGAGAGGGAGAGAGAAAAAAAAAGAGAGAGAGAAAGAGAGAGAGAGAGACAGAGACAGAGAGAGAGAGAGCGAGAGAGAGAGAAAGACAGAAAGAGAGAGAGAGAGAGAGAGAGAGAAAGAAAGAGAAAGAGGAAAAACATTCCTTACTTAATCCTCAATACATCGCACAGGGGATGTTCCCTTACCAACTTTTATCCCATCGTTTTAATAGTCGCCTTATTAGTATCACTCTTACCTTTTAAATGATTTTGTTTATTTGCAAAGATGAAACTATCAGAAAATTTTTCGCTTATTTGTAAAAGGAGAGAATCCTTTGCCCGGTTGGATAGCTTTTTTAATAAAATAGATGTTTGTTTATATAAGCAAGCTTTCTAAACATCATCTCTTCCTATGATGATATTGTTGTAAATATTTTGATAACTATAATCGTCCACTTGCCATTGCTCTTTGATATTGATAAATTTATAATCAGCAGAAATGACTACTTTATTGTATTCATAATATTTAATCTTGATTCTATCTGGTATTCATTGTCATATAATCTAATTTTTTTTATATTGAAGATCATATTCGTCATATCCGCGATTATATTATATTCATAATCATCATCTTGATAATCGTTATCATTATAGTGCTATGATACATTTCAAATATGTTGGTGTAATTATCAACACTCGTAACAATAATTATAGCTATCATGATTGCTGTAATTATAACCTGAAAGCTATATCTCATTAGCATTGTAAACGTATTCTTCATTATATCAAACTCTCATTATCTCCTTTTCATTATTCATATTGTAAGTATTATCACAGTGTACATGAGCTTTTGATCAAAGGATTTTTGTTTATACCGGTGGCTATTGCTTTGTCAACAAATATAAGCGATGATTATTGCTACAATTATTATTATTATTGTGATAAAAGACATTTTCTTTAATACTGTTGTTTGTCGTTTACACATTTACTTCTCTCTCTCTCTCTTTTTCTCTTTCTTTCTCTCTCTCTCTCTCTCTCTCTCTCTCTCTCTCTCTCTCTCTCTCTCTCTCTCTCTCTCTCTCACTCTATCACAAACACATACCCCCCCACACACACACAAAATCAAGCACACACACACACTCAAAAAAACAACAACAGCAAGCAAACAAAAACAAAGCAAGCACAAACATACCCAACCACACCAACACAAACAAACACATACAGTTTGAAATGAAATTGAATGCCATTGTAATCTCACCCAAATAAAAAGTTTTGGAATTGGCCGTGTGGTGCGTCAGGGGGAGGGGGAGGGAGAGGGGGCCCGGCAGGGCAGTGGGAGAAGGGGATGATGATGATGATGATGATGATGATGATGATGATGATGATGATGATGATGATGATGATGATGATGATGATGATGATGATGGTGATGGTGGTGGTGATGATGATGATGTAGATGATAATAATAATAATAATGATAAAATAATAATAATTATTATTATTATCATTATTATTATCATTACCATCATCATCATCGTCATCATTATCACAAGAAGAGGAAGAACAAGAAGAATGATAATAATAACATCAGTGATAATGATAAATATAAACATAAATTAATAAAAGGATGGATGAATTAACTGATAACAAAAGATGTCAGCAACAAAATAATAACAGGGCTACCTTAATTGTTCTAGCGAAAGAAGAGAAAAGGAGTAGAATGAAAGAGAGAGGACAAAATAGAAGAGTAAGAATCAACGAGCCTAAAATAAACTGAAGGGAGGGACGAGGCATCCAGAACCCCTCCCCTCTCCCCTCCCCCTTCTCTCCATCCCCCTCCCCCTTCCAACGCGCGGTTTTTAAAAAAAATATTTGATAATGCATGCACAACCTTATTTTTTTTTCTATCATTCTTTAAGATATTAACTGTTGCTATGCTCCAGTTACATATATCTTTTATCTTTTTTCCTCTCTTTCTCTTACGCACGCAGACGTATATATATCTATCAGATGTGGGCATTCGAGTAAATATGTTTTACTTTCGACTAGATTTTTGTGAAACTGGATATCGCTTGTGTTTTACTCCCTCGTCAGTCTCGGAGAGAGAAAGAAAGGGGAAAAAATGTGTGTATACATACGTGAATACACACATAAGTGCACATACATACATACATACATACATATATACACACACATGCACACACACACACGCACACACACACGCACACGCACACGCACACGCACACGCACACGCACACGCACACACACGCACACACACACACACACACACACACACACATATATATATATACATACATATATATATATATATATATATATGTATGTATCTCCTTCTTCCCAGCTTTTCCCAATTCGGGGTCGCCGTTGTGTATGAACCTTCTCCACATATTCCTGTTGTAAACACTCTCTTCGCTTATCTTTTCCCTCATGTCCGCATCTATGCAATCTTTCCACCTAGTTCTCGGTCTCCCTCTTCTTCGAACACTCCACTCCCATTCCCATCACTTATCTTCCAATATATTGTTCTCAATCTCTTCTCATCAAATGCCCAAATTATCTCAGTCTTATTTCTTGTATCCTCTTATAAACTTCAATCACCTTCACTGTCCCTTTGATGTATTCATTTCTTATTCTATCTCTCTTTGTCACTCCCGATATCTTAGCATCTTCATCCTTGCCACATTAAACTTCCTTTCTTCTACTTTATCAAGTGTTGCTGCTTCCAGGCCATAGATCAAGGCTGGTCTAATTACGACCTTGTGTACTTTACTCTTAACTCTAACTGGTACTCTCCTATCACAACTTCCTCCACTGAATCCTAAGGTTAACCTCCTTCTCCATTCCCTCCGTTTGATCCACCATTGATCCAAGATACTTAAAGGTCTTAACTCTCTTCAGATTAACTCCATTCAGTTGAATTGTTGCATGTTGGTCGCCATCTATTTCAGTTGCGAAGTACTCGGTCTTCGTCCAACCGATTTTCCTTTCTCTACTCCCCAAAGCATACCTATTTTCTTCCAGCTTCCTCTCAAACATTTCTCTACTATCTGTTACCAACATGATATCATCTGCGTAAAATACGCACCATGGTGGTTCATCTCTCTCATTTTCGGTGATGACATCAAAAAGAATGTTGAATAACAGTGGGCTAAGCGCCGATCCCTGGTGTACAACCAACCTTAACGTGAAAATTATCTGTTATGCCCACTGTACTTCTAACTCTTGTTGTGACGTCACTGTAGCACTCCTTGATTATCCTAACATACTTTTCATGCACTCCTATCTCTCGCAATCCTCTCCACACTTCTTATCTCGGCACTCTATCATATGTTTTCTCTAAATCGATGAAGACCATATGTCACACTTCTTGCTTCTCCATAGTCTGCCTAAGAGAGAAATTCCGTCACTCGTTCCTAGTCCTTTCATGAAACCAAGTTGTTGTCTCCAATGCGGACTTCCTGTCTTTGCCTTCCACCTAAAATCTCTGGTATTTTAAGTGCGTATGACATTAATTTCATTCCTCGGTTGTTTTCACAGCTTTGAACGTCTCCTTTCTCTTTAAAAAATGGTATCAAAGTGTTTTCCCTCCACTCCTCCGGCATAGCTTCTCTTTTCATAATCACTTTCATAATTTCCCACTACGCATCTACACCTTCCTTTCCAAGCGTTTTCCATGCTTCCACAGGTATCTCATCGGGTGCAGCCGCTTTCCCATTTTTCATCTTTCTCAGAGCCATTTCTATCTCTAGTTTAATCACTTCAGTCACTTCACCGTTGTTTGGTTCCCTATCCCCTCTCACAAATCTCTCATTTTCTTCTTTCAATAATTTATCAAGGTATTGTTTCCACCCCCTAGTTATATCTGTTTCTTCCCTTAGTATATTACCATTTTCATCTTTTATCTATCTTATATGTGATATGTTTCTCGTTTTTGCGAGCTTGAAAATCTTTCCTTGTCCTTCTTTGGTATCTAATTCCTCATAAACCTGATTGCATGATTCAGTTTTGGTAATAACCACCATTCTCTTTGCTTCCCTACACTTTCCTTACATGCTTGCTTGTCTCTTTCTGAATGACTTTCTTCCCACTTTTTCTTAACAGTTACATGGCCTCTTGCTATAACATTACAGTCTTATTTCTTCTTCGTTATATCAGAAAGTAAATTTGACTTGCTCCAGTTTTATAAGTTATTAAATGTTCCTGTCTCTTTCTAAAGAAGGTATTCCCTATGACCATATCAAAGGATAAGTGAAGTCAATAATTCTCTAACCATCCGCATTTCCTTGCCGCTACCAGTATGTCCGTTAAGATCGCCACCAATACATCTATCATTTTCTTCGACCTTTTCCATTTCTTCTTGTAATTCTACAAAAAAATGTTCCTTTTTCTCATCTGTGCAACCGGTTTGTGGTGCATATACACTGGAAATGTTAGCTGTAAACTCATGTAGAGCTGACCTTATCCAGATGATTCGGTCATTTTTTCTGTACACTTCCGTTACAAAGTTTTAGATTTATTTAAACAAAATTATTCCAACACCATTTCTGCCTTTATTTGCTCTTCGATATACAAATTTATAGCCACCTCCTAGTTCCCTTGCCTTGCTTCCAGACCATCTTGTTTCCTGTACACACATGACATCCACCCTCCGGTTTTTCAGTAGGTCAGCTAAAGCTCGGCTTCTTCCAATCCCTTCCAGTCCCTACATTTAACGACCCAATTCTCAATTTTTGACTTTACTTCTTTGGCCGAACCCGTTCATGATGTGGTAGCCCTCGCTGGTCCACAGAGTTAGGGCGATGTATCTGCGGGTCGCTTACAGGCGACATCTTAGCATTATCTTCCGTTTGCATAGGGCTCATTTTATAAAAAAAAAACATTGCCAGATTTTTTTTATGGACGGATGATCTTCCTGACTTGAACCCTCGCAATT
>BOPN01005850.1:10000-17500 GCA_017312705.2 Penaeus japonicus | reverse complement strand
AAGCTTCCTATATACAAACGCGAAAGGACAACTTCTAAAGAGAGAGAGAGAGAGAGAGAGAGAGAGAGAGAGATTTATAATCAAAGTTGTCGGACTTCTTTTCGGCTCGAAATTTGTTTACCACTGATGTTTTCTATTTGTTTTTCTCTCTTTTTACGGGGTCTCATTTTCAGTGTGACCGATCGCGCAAGGCTTTACCGCCGGCTTATACCTTTTTATTTTATTTTCGATTTTTTTCCCCCGTTCAAAGTTTTGGAGGTGTTGTTACATGATCTATATAATAAGTTAGATATACTTTGAGAGTATGAGTATCTCACGTTCAATCACACACAAAAAAAAAACATGATCGAGGTAATCGGAATGTCGTTCAAATACGGATTACTTTAGGCCGGCGGTCTCTCTCCGCGTGCGTGCCTTCCCGCCAAAATACCCGAGAAAGTCAAACTAAGAAGTACCAACAACACTACCTATGGCGCCGAAGTGAAAAGATGATAACGATAATAAAATAAATAAATAAAGTAAACCAAAATTAAATAAATAAATAAAGATCGACCCTTAGTTACGTTTCTTTCCCTTCATTATTAGTCCTGTGTGTCCGTCCCCTCGCCTGCCTCTCTCTCTCCCCTCACTCGACCTCAGAGCGAGTTCACGGCCTCATTCAACCCCTTTATTACCACGCCCGAGGGGACTGTGGTCGGCCTCGAACACAGACCTCAACAACAACAACCTCAGGGGGGTATGGGGGAGAGGGAGAGGGAGAGGGGGGATAAAGGGAGGAAGTGGAGGTAGAGGATGAAGGAGGAAGGGTAGTCAGAGGAAGGGGGAAAGAAGAAGAAGGAGAAAGAGGGGAGGGATAAGCATAAGTGGGGTGGATAATGGGCTTGTATAATAACATAATATGGGTGTCGCAACTATTTTAATGGAAATCGGTATGTCGCAATAAACGAAGATATTCGCGCAAGAAAATTAGCATTGTTGAATTGATCCCCGGAAGTTGATATATCCTCAGAAATTGCAGCTGGGCCATATTGGGTCAAATAGGGGAGAGGGGTGGGGGGGGGGGGGGGGGGGGGGTACATGTCCAGTACGTAGGGTAGGGGTAGAGAGGGGCCTTCACGCGCCATTTCCGACGTACACAGAACGGAACACTGACGCACGAACGCAAACACTCACACATACACGCACGCACACGCACATATCCACGCACATAAACACGTGGATTATCACCCATAACCTCGTTGTTAATGACTCTAGTTCTTAGTGTTGGTGTGTTAATTGAATGAACAGTGACACAAGAATGCACGCAATCACACGCACGCACACACGCACACAAAGACACGCGAACAAACACCACCGATTATCCATCCATAACCTTATTATTAATGCCTCTGGTCATTATTATTATTAAGGAATAGATTAAATGGAGTGCATTTTTCCCCCTCTTGTCTAAGAATCTAGGAATATTTTGGACTGACAAATAACCTAAATTTACCTAAATTAACTATAGTAATTACTTAAAACACGAAGGAAATTTTACAACCTTACTTTTTTTCAACCCTTCTTTTACCCTTATCAAAATCAGTGATCGAATCATCTGGCCAAAAAACAAACAAACAAACAAACAAATACGGACTACTCATCCTCATCATCAAAATAATAACCATCATTAATTCCTCGCTTTAGAATCAAACAGATATACAAAAATCCTATCACATTATCCTTCAAAATAAACCTTACGTTATCCGAAACGTAATTAATTCCGGTCTTTATTACACGAACGGTAAGTTACGCAAACGGTAAGTTACGCGAACGGTAAGTTACGCGAACGGTAAGTTACGCGAACGGTAAGTTACGCAAACGGTAAGTTACGCGAACGGTAAGTTACGCGAACGGTAAGTTACGCAAACGATAAGTTACGCTTACGGTAAGTTACGCGAACGGAAAATTACGCGAACGGTAAGTTACGCGAACGGTAAGTTACGCGAACGGTAAGTTACGCGAACGGTAAGTTACGCGAACGGTAAGTTACGCAAACGGTAAGTTACGCGAACGGTAAGTTACGCGAACGGTAAGTTACGCGAACGGAAAATTACGCGAACGGCGATTCTTTGCGCGCAACGGCATCGCATCCAGCGGCGACAAAAGCGGCGGCGGGACGAACGGGAAGGGGCGGGCGTAGCGCGGGCGTGATTTGTTTTCGGAATTGGTAATTACGGTTATTATTATTGTCTTTGTTGTTAGCATCGTAATTGTTGATGTTATTTTTTGCATCGTTATTGTTATTGTTGTTGTTGTTATTACTAGTATTATTACTGGTATTATCATCATCATTTTTATTATCATTGTTATTATCATTATTTTTTTTTATAATCCTTTTAAGTGTTATTATTACTGTCATCATAATTATTGCTATCACTAATATTATCATAATTATAATCATCATTATAATTTTCATTATAATCGTTATTATTACAATTATGTCATTATCATTACTATTATTATTATTACTATCAATATCACTGTAATTATTGTCATTATTACTGTTATCATTATCATTACTAGTATTTTCGTTATCATTATCATTATTACCATTACTATTATTATTATCATTATTATTACCATCATCATTGTAATTGCAATTTATCATGCAATAAAGACTCGTGGAAATTTCAAAAAGTCACTGTAGGAGATGGTGAATAGTGTTGTTGGTATGGTGATTATGTTGATAATGATGCAAATAAGGATGATAATAATGATAATTATAAGAGTACGGTATGAGGCAATGATCATTATCATTATCATTGTTACATCTTGATATTATCGTAATCATTGTCATTCTTATCATTATATGCATCCTTATCGTTATTTTATACAATTGTTGTTATTATTATCAACGTTTTACTAATAAGAAAATAATCATCATAATTAAAAGAATGATTAAGATTATTACTATGTTATTGTAATTACACTGTCACTATTATTAATATCCATATTGTTATAATCGTCATTGTATTTCATGGCTATAGTTATCAAAATCTTTATAACTATCATCATCATTATTATCATTAATTTCCCTTATACTATGATTATTGACATTGTCATTATTGTTATCATTATCATCATTATCATATTCATTATGATTATCATTACGATGATAATAATGATTAATAAAATAATGATATTATCATTAATGGAAAAAGCGATTTTCGTATCATCACATGATGTAATGAGGATTATCATAGTAAAATTTACATTAGTAATAGTAATAGTAGTAGTAGTGGAAGTAGTAATAGTTACAGTTATAGTAGAAGTTATAGTAATACTCGCATCAATGTAATTAGAATTAGTGATAGCAACTAGGACAATAATAATGATGATAGTAGTGCTAATGATGATGATGATGATGATGATAATTATGATAATGATGATAAAAACAGCAATGCTATTAATGAATATGGTGATGACAATAATATTGATAATGATAATAATGATTATAGTTATAACAATAAGGATAATAATAATAATAATGATGATGATGATGATGATGATGATAATAATAATAATAATAATAATGATAATAATAATAATAATAATAATATTATTATTATTATTATCATTATTATTATTATTATTATTATTATTATTATTATTATTAATATAATAATGATAATAATTATGATTATGATAACAGTAATAACAGTGATAATAATTATGATTTTATAGCTATAATAACAGTGATAATAATAATAACAATGACAATAACAATAACAATTGTAACACTAATAACATTAATAATGGTGATAATCATAATAATAATGATGATAGTTACAATGATAATGCTAATCAGTAATTCAATTAATGATGATAACGATAATAACACTAATGCAAATACTAATACTATTAATACTGATGATAATTAAGATAATAACAACTATAATGAGGATAATGATAATGATAACAATAATGATGATAACCATATTGATATTTTGATATTGATAACAAAAAAAAAAAAAGACAATGATCATCCTCATCATCCTCATCATAATGTTAATAATGATAATAATAATAATAATGCCAATACAATAATAATAATTATTATAACAAAAACAACTTTGATAATAATGAAAAGATGACAATGGTGATGAAATTATTGTTGTCGCAATATTTATTATCATCAGTATTATGGTTATTATCATTATTATCATTATTATTATTATTATTATTATTAATATTATTATCATTATTATTATCATCATTATTATTAGTATCATTATTATTAATATCTTATTATCATCATTGTTATGATAATTATTATAATTGTTTCTATCATCATTATCATTACTACTCTTATCTTTGTCCTCATTATTATTATTATCATCATAATCATTACCATCATTGTTGTTGTTATTATTAATACCATCATCATCATTACTATTGTTATTATCATTATCATTATTATCCTTATCTTCATCATAATCATCATTATAATCATCGGCATAATCCTTATTATTATTATTGTTATAACTATTAACATTAACATTACCATCATTATTATTATTATTGTTGTTGTTATCATCATTGTTATTACCCTTATTATAATCATTACAATTATTATTATAACTATTATCATTATTTTTGTTATTATTATCGCTATTATCATCATCATTATTATTGTTATTATTTTCAATATTATTATTACTATTATCATTATTACTATCATCATCATCATAATTATTACTATTATTACTATCATTGTTATTATCCTCATCACCACCATTATCACCACGATCATTATTTTTACAATGATCCGCTATTGCTATAATCATATCCATCATCATTTCATTGCAGTGACTGTTATTACTGCAATTTCTTCAACTACCATCATTATCATGGAAACAATAATTTTTATTATTGCTATCATCTGCACTGCTACCACAATACTATCATTACTACTACTACTATTACTATCATTACTATTACTGCTGCTACTACGATTATTCTACTGTTATCATTTCTACTATTATTGTTAATTATTGTTATCATTCTTATTATTATCATTATTATTATAATCATCATCTTTATTATTATTATTATCGTGTTTACTATTACTTGTGTTATCATAATTATTATTGTTATCTTCATTTTTACTATTGTTGATATTGTTACTAGCTTTTTTTATTGTGATTGTTGTAACTATAATCAATATTTTTATTATTTTTTTATCATCATAATTACTATTTTTTTCATCATTAGAAATATTATAATCTTTGTTATCATTATCATTATTATTATCATTATCATCATAACCATTATCATCATCATCATCTTCATCATCACTCTTATTTTGATGGTTGTCACCATCATTATCATCATAACAATCATCATAACTATAACAATTACAATCATTATCACTAAAATTATCTGTTTGTGCACTGACATCACTATACAGTCTTCACCAACCACAGTCACTACACATTTCACTATCCCCATCACCACACATCATCACTCTCCTCAAAACCATCACGAAACAGAGGAAGAAGAAGCAATAGTGAAATAAATAGAGGTATAATAATAATAGGAAGCGGCGGGACTGAAGAAACAAAAGCCGGCCGAACTCTTACTACTGAGTCGGCCGCTAGTCTGTTCTTGGCGGTAATTCTTTCGCTATTTTCTCTGTCGTTTCGCTCGTTTTGTGCTAGTTTATCTACTTCCATGCTAAGATAGCACTGTAGTTCATCGTTCTTTATAGTTATTTTCTTCTTCTTCGTCTTCCTTGCTTCTTTCTGAGAGTCCAATTGCGGAGCGCGTGAGAATGATCAAAGTTCGCCGTACGCTGAGTCTCCGAGTGTTGGTATTTTTTCCACATTCCTTTTGAACGAACACAATCTTATAACTACAACAATAATAATAAATGAAATAAAATCAGTCATTATACCAGAATCTTTGATATCAGTAAAGAAGAAATTCGAGTGTGACCACAGCGCCCAAATCACTCTCCTCAGAAAGACGAGAGAGTCACAGTCGAGGAACATCACAGAGAAAACACAGGAAGCTGAAGCCATTATCACGCCCTCAAGGAGAGTCTTCAGATCACTTCACCAACGGCTCATTGGATATATATAAACATACAAAATAATCCTTCAGACTTCTGTACACAAACATTCACAGGAGGGGAAGATTCTCTCTCTCTCTTTCTCTCTCTCTCTCTCTCTCTCTCTCTCTCTCTCTCTCTCTCTCTCTCTCTCTCTCTCTCTCTCTCTCTCTCTCTCTCTCTCTCTCTCTCTCTCTCTCTCTCTCTCTCTCTCTCTCTCTCTCTCTCTCTCTCTCTCTCTCTCTCTCTCTCTCAGACGCCAAGTTCGCAGCAGCGGCCGAGAGGAATGGCGTTCGGTGACAAAAAAATAAACAAGCGATAACAATAACACAAGCACCTGCGTCGTCGATCAATCACAAGCACTGGCGTCGGCGGCGATCGCAAAGTCAATAGAGAAACGATCAAATCCTCATTAACTTGGGAGTGGGGAGAGCGGCCCTGAGTGGAGTGGCGGGGAGGCTGCCGACGGGGACTGCCGACGGGGACACGGACGCTATCCTCCCCTCGCGCTCATCCCCCCTCCTCCCCTCACTCTCCCTCTCTCTCTCGCTTTCGCTCACTCTCTCTCTCGCTCTCGCTCCCTCTCTTTCTCTCGATCGCGCGCTCTCTCTCACTCTCTCTCTCGATCGGTCGCTCACGCTCTCTCCGATCCGAGGGCGCCGCCGTTCCGAGGGAAGCCGCGGCGCTCTCGAGACTCGCTGTCGGTGTCGGCGAGCGCTCGGCCGAGGGGGCGAAGGAGTGAGTTCTTTTCATCTTGATTCTTCTCTTTTCCTCCTCTTCTTCTTTCTTTCTTTTTCCTTTTTTTACTTCGTTTGTATCTTTCTTTTTCCTTTTTGTTTCGTATGAGGGAGAAAGATAATGACGTCACCAACACTACACGGCGTCGTGGTTTTCCTTGGTGGTTCTGGCGGGACGGTGTGCGTATGTGGAGAGGAGGGGGGGAGGGGGACGGAGGGGAGGTGGAGGGGAGGGGGTAGAGAGGCGTAGGGGAAGAGGGGGCGGGGGGAGAGGGAGGGGGAGGGGGGCGCTCCAAGTGTCACCTCGACGTTGGTGACTCCCCTGTCCCCCTCCCCCTCTCTCTCCCTCCTCTCTCTCTCTCTCCCTCCTCTCCCTCCTCTCTCTCTCTCTCTCTCCTCGTGCCCTCTCCCGCCGCCTCCCCGCCGCACCTTCCGTCCGTCCATCCGTCCGTCGTCCTGCTCGCACTCGTCGGGCACGAGAACGAGCTCTGGACGAGAGCAACGAGAGTGACCGGCGCTCGTAAACCCGGGGTCGTCGCCAGTCGTTAGCGCTCTAATTACCCCCTCCCCCCCCCTCCCACAACGACCTGCGAGAGAGGGCAAGAGAGAGAGACAGAGACGTCGCGGCAGATCCTCGAAGACTCGCCCTCGCTCCTACGCGTTCCCCTTCTC
>BOPN01005850.1:0-5000 GCA_017312705.2 Penaeus japonicus | reverse complement strand
AGGGGTGGGAGGGAGGGTGGGAGGAGGGAGGGAGTGAGGAGGGATGGGGGATGTGAGGGAGGAGGGAGGGAAGGTGGGGGGGAGGGAGGGTGGGAGGGAGGGTGGGGGGTAGGGAGGGAGGGAGGGAGGGTGGGAGGGAGGGAAGGAGGGAGGGAGGGAGGGAGGGAGGATGGGAAGGGGAGGGAGGGAGGGATGGGGGATGTGAGGGAAGGTGGGCAGGAGGAAAGGAGGGAGGGTAGGAGGGAAGGAGGGAGGCAGGGAGGGAGGGAGGCAGGGAGGGAGATAAATAAGTTGTGTATCTATCTCTCTATATCTATCTATCTATTTATCCATTTATATAGATAGATTGATAGATAGGTAGATACAGTTACCAATTTATATATATATATATATATATATATATATATATATATATATATATATATATATATATATATATGTATATATATATATATATATATATATATATATATATATATATATATATATATATATATATATATATATATATGTATATATATATATATATATATATATATATATATATATATATATATACATATACATATGTGTGTATGTGTGTGTGTGTGCATGTGTATGTGTATGTGTGTGTGCATGTGTGTGTGTGTGTATGTGTTTGTGCTAACACACACATATATACATACATAGACACACGCACAAAATATTTTAACACTTCTCCCTATTCTCTCTCCCCCTTCCACTGATCCTCTGTTCCTCTCTCTCCTTTCCTAACCTTCCTTCCCCCCCCAACCATTTCCACAACCATCACCACTACCCTCACCACCATCACTGCCAACGCCCCCCTCTCCCCAGTGCCAACACCCCCCTCACCCCAGTGCCACTACCAACACTCCCCCCCCTCTCCCCAGTGCCAGCCCCGTCCCCTCCGTTCCGGGTGCCGCTGCCAACACTATCGGCGGCGCAACATGCATTATTCACAAGCGCCGATTTAAAAGGATATAAAACGTCGAAAATATCATTGGTCTTTTTCTTCTTCTTTTTATTGTCTCTCAGAGAAAGTTCGCTCGCTGTGTTTGTCTGTTTGTTTTGTTTTGTTTTTTTATTCTTTAGTGTTATTATTGGTATCCTTTTATTTGCTTTGGTGTTCTTGTTGTTGGTGTTATTGTTATTTTTATTGGTAGTTTTGTTGTTTTTGCTCTTATCATCATCGTTATTATTTTCCTCTTCATCATCTTTTTGTTATCATCATTATCCTCATCATTAATGTTATCATTACTATTATGATTATCAACAATCATATTCTTGGTATTATTACTATTATTATCATTAAGAATATCATTCCTAATGTTATCAATATCATTATGATTAGCATTATTTTTGTCATTATCATTATCATTATTAACATTATTATTGTTCTTGTTATTATTATTACTATCATCATTGTTATCATCAGCTTTGATTATTGTCATCAATATCTTTTTTTTTTTTTTTTTTTTTTTCATTTTTATCATTATCATTATCATTATTATCGCTATTATAGATATCATCATCATTATTATCATTCTTATCATTATGATCATTATCATTATTATCGTTATCATTCTTATCATTATCATTAATCATCATTTACTATAATTTTTTTATATATTGTTATCCTTATTCAAAAGATCCTTTTAAAAACTAAAAAGTTTTATTTTATTCAAATAGAGAACCAAGTTTACAAAAATAACCCAAAAAATGCATGTTTTTTTATAACAATACAAAATTTTTAAAATCCACTTATTATTATTATTATTATCATTATTATCATTATTATTATTATTATTATTATTATGTCTTTCTTTTTTAGATTATGAAAGATTCGGATTAGCTTTGTTGGCAAAAAAGATCCTTTCTTTGAAGAAAAACAACAACAAAAATAACACATTATATATGATTATTAGGAAGTTTAGCTTTGGTTCGATTCAGATTTTTTCTATTAGATAAAGAAGAGAAAATTATATATATATATATATATATATATATATATATATATATATATATATATATATATATATGTATTTTTTTTTCTTTTTCTCATTTTTTCTGTTTTCTTAATTCAAATTTTCTTAATTCAAAATTTCTTAATTAAAAAAAATCGAAAGTTCATTTAGAAAATTTGTTTAGAAAATAGAATTTGGCCGAAACTAAAATACACAGAGTTTGGATTCAAGATATTTTCGCTCTTCTCAATTATGTTGGATGTAATTAAAGAAACACGCTGAGGAAAATTTTCCCAGAGTCTGAAGGAAAAGAAGTGTGAAGCGAATTATTGCAAACTTATGTTAAAACTTTAATCTGCTTTTTTTTTTTTTTTCTTTCTTTTTTTTTTTTGGGGGGGGGGGGGGGGGTGCAGAGGAGAGAGGGATGGAAGGTGGTTGGAGAGACAGGTGGGGGGGGAGGGAGGGGGGGTAGAGGTGTGTCAGAGAGCAGAGGGGCAGGATGGGGGGGGGGGTAGAGGTGTGTCAAAGGGCAGAGGGGTGGAGGGGGCAGGAGGGGGTAGGGGTAGGGGTAGGGGTTGGAGGATAGGCAAGGGGGGCAGAGAGAAGGTAGAGAAGGCAGAGGTCAGAGGGGGGTAGGAGGGGAGGAAGGGAGGAGGGGGGGAAAGACTAAGAAAGACAGGGAGCTTGAAAGAGGAGGGGGGAGGGGGAGGGGGGTAGAGAGTTGTTTTCATGTTGTTGTTATTATTTTGCGGGGTGGGGGTTGGGGTGTTCGGGAGGTTGGGGGATGGGGGGAGGGGGGCATGACATGGGTTCGCGACTCTCCAGTGTCATGGGGTGAAATATATGATTTCCCGAAGACTATTTTTGAGGTCGTTCTTTTCCCTCTCCGCTTCTCCCCTTCGCTCTTGACCACAACAGTTCCACGCTGGGTACGCTTTACACACATACACAGGTGTATGTATTTGTGTGTGTGTGTGTGTGTGTGTGTGTGTGTGTGTGCATAAATTAGAGAGAAAGAGAGCGAAATAAAGAGAAAAATAAAGAGAGAGAGAGAAAGAGACAGACAGACAGACAGAAAGAGAAAGCGTGTGTATGTATGCATGCATATATATATATATATATATATATATATATATATATATATATATATATATATATATATATATATATATATATATATATATATATATATATATGTATGTATGTATGTATGTATATATATGTATATATATATATATATATGTATATATATATATATATATATATATATATATATATATATATATATGTATGTATGTATGTATATATATATATATTCACATTAATCTCTCTCTTCCACCAGAAAGACCAAAATCAAACGACGACCGCCCATAAAAACATAAACAGCTCCGCCCACGCCCACAAATACGAACTGGCACCCTCATTTCTTCATGAATAGTACGTAGTCCGCTGGCCCTCTGGCGGACACATTCGGAAACATTACTAAAAGGAGGAGAAGATTATCGAAAAACAATGAGTGTTTGTGTTTATGTAGGGGCCCGGAAGAGGGAGTGGGGGGGGGGGCGATGGGTAAGATTATAAGCGGAAGAAATACTTTTTTAATTGCAGATTACTATCTATTGCTATATTCATCTGCATTATCTACCTATATTTAAAACAGTTTGATCGATAGAGGGAGATAGAGTGACATAGATGGATACACACGCAGTTTTTCATTAATACTGTAAAAATATTCATTTGAAATTCTATCACACACACAAAGGACATCCACATAATCAAATAATAATAATAATAGTCATAATAATGATAATGATAATAATGATATTAATTCTAATAATGATAATGACAATGATAATGATAATGAAAATGATTTTAATAATGAAAATCATTATTTCGCTGAAATAGTAATAATATTTATGATAATGAGGATAATGATACCATTATAATGATGAATAACAGTGATAGTAATAATGATAAGTATATTAATAATAATATCAATAGTAATAATAATAATAATAATGATAATAGAAATAATAATGATAGAAATTACAAAACTAATAATAAGGATGATAATAAAAATAATGATGAAATGATAATGACAATGACATTTATAATGATAATAGAAATGACAAAAACAATGATAATGATCATTATCATGATAATACTGACAATGATAATAATAATTGTAATCGTTATCCTAATAGAAATAACCATAACAACAATAAAAATAAAAACGATGTTAATAACGCTAATATAGAGGATAGTGATGATGATAATGGTAAAAGATAATAACAAAGGATAATTATAGCAATAAAGATAGTAATAACAATAACAATAATAACAATGATCATAATAATAACAATATTAATAAGAACAACAGCAACACAAATAATGATAATAACAATTATAACAGTTAATACAACAATAATAGCAATGATAATTATAACGAAAACAAAGCCTGTAATGAAATATCAGTATCAATAAAGATAAAAGTAACGATAATGACAACAATTAATAACAACATCAGTGAAAATAATACAAAACTAGTCCCCCTTTTGCTGGCGCCTGGTGCAGAACGAGTAATTTTTTTCAAAAGTATATTTTGCTATCACATTGCTGGAAATTCGGCAACAAAACATCAAAATGATATTTATATACATAAACACTGTGCATGAGCGTGTGCAATTTTTAGCTTACATCAAATTCATTTAAATGGATATGTACTGATTTCACGTTGGAAATATATTAACAAGGCTTTGATATCGTGCCCGCGCAGTGTACAATAAATACATTGTGTGCCGTTATATTCGCGCTGTCCTTGGCGTATCAAATTTATTTTATAACTGCATCGCGCGCTCGTGTTATAGCGATTTATATATGGATATGTGTTATACATATGTACATGTATATATATATATATATATATATATATATATATATATATATATATACATATATAAATATATGTGTGTGTGTGTGTGTGTGTGTGTGTGTGTGTGTGTGTGTGTATAGAGAGAGAGAGAGAGAGAGAGAGAG
>BOPN01005849.1:57500-60000 GCA_017312705.2 Penaeus japonicus | reverse complement strand
CTCTATAAAGATGATGCTTAGTAGAAACTGTGGATGAGTGCCATTCAAGGCTCTCTCTCCTGCTATATGTCATGAGAAACGTCCTCAATGGGTTAAATATCTCTGCATACAATATATGTTGATCTTCATAAAAAACTAGCAAACATGGATTGTATTGAATTGGTACTTACACAGTTAATGAGCACTTTGGACAAAATATTCCTTGGCAAAAATGACAAGACTTGATACATGAATCACACAGTTTGCTGTCGCAGTAACTGCATGAAGGTATCATCGACTGCATTAAGTTTGGACAATGACCACAGGAGCATCTGTTCTTTGGCTGCATCTCCATATTCTGTGAATTTAAGCATCAATTAATATGCAAAATAAATTGTTGACATAAATGGGAAATTCCTAGTTTCTTCTTCTTTACTTATAATCAAAGCTACAATAATAAACAGACATGAAATATATGATGGAAAATTGTTATACTGAAAAAGCATATTATAGCTTAATATGGCTACTGAGATTAAACAAGGTATCTTTGGTTTGGATGCTGAAATTTGTCTTTGGTGCATGACTTTAAAAAATCACAAAATACTTATGATAATTTTATATACATTTTTATTCCCTGTTTTACACATACAAGAAGAGATCAGTTCACCTTGGAAAATGGCTGTGGTCTAGCAAGAGTTCCTTGAGCAGTGAGGCACATCTGGTGGAGGGTGTTGGTGGCTTTTGCTTTCTGCATTTCAACACTAGTCTCCATCTGCTTCACGGTGTTGTTGTTCATCACATTTTTAGCGCCAATGTACAGCAGACTCAGTGTCCGATCTGTAACATAAGAATATCTTAAACTGAAGTTATATTTTCAGTATATGATAAACCTCAATTTCACAGATAAGATACATGTTTCCTTATGAGGTAAAAATAATGTAAAATATGAAAAAAGGAAAAAAGAAATGGAGTCTATTTTCTAGACAGGGTTTAACCCATTGCGTACGGGTGTCATGACATACATGACGTTGGAGCTTTGGCCTGACAACGGGTGTCATGACCTAAATGACATTCGGAGATTTTGGATCACTGTGCTATTTTATTTTGCAATGAAAAAGGAATGAGTGATGATGGCTACTGCAGTCATAATTATTATAATTACCATAATATCGTGCTAGGTTAATGTCCAAAACCTAGATGGCACCAGCAGGAGAGAGAGCCTTGAATGGCACCCATCCACGGTCTCTAGCAAGTACTGTCTCTATAGAGCGATGGCACACACTAAGTTGATGAACCCTCGCTCTAAAATACCGCCGATGAAGGATGTGCAGGCAGAACAAGAAGAGAAAGGTGACTCAATCCATACCCAGTGTCTAAAATGTGCTCCTGTGCCAATATGGATGCCTTTCACTGTGGCACTCACAGTCACAAGCACAGGTTTCATTCCTCTTCCCTACCTCTTCTTGTTATCTTTATTGTAGGTGGTTATATGTTTCGTATTCGTTCATGACAGCACAAAATACGAAAAAATAAAGTTGCCTTTTGTCCTCCCATAAAACAGCAATACTTCTAACATTGAGTATAAAAGAAAATAATGAGCTAATATGGATAATATACTACAATTTTAGTCAACTGCAGCACTGATAGAGCCTGTCATATGGCACATATAAGTCTCTAAACTCAATAAAACACACAAAAAAAAAGGAAAAAACAAAACAAAAAATGCTCTAGTTTTACAATGAATGACTGAAAGAGAGTGGAATGATTCAAATTATATTGCTTCAAGTGGTCTCTCTCTAAAATAGAACCTATCCTGGAGGGTGGGCAAGCAAATTTATCTCTGTCTGCAATGGGTTAACTTGTGTCAGCTTTATTTATTAACCAGGAGTGTAAAGTTCTATATAAAGATTAGAAAGACAAAAAAAATATGGACTTTATTTACTAATCTAGGTATTCTGTTAATATGTATGGGAAAAAAGGAAGAAAGAAAAAAATAATCAACTATCTGTACAAATAATTTTCTGCTTAATAAATATGGCCAAATGAAGATAAGTTTTGCCACCAAAATTGATTTTTGACAAATGACAAGTAGAATTTCTTTGCTCATCGCATCGACAAAACTGTAAACTATATCGAAAAAGTTTTTTCAGTGAAATTTAAATGTCTGCGTGATTTGAACCCCTCACAGCATAACATCATCATTAGGCAGACATGGAAAAAAATGTTTGACAGAGGTTTTCTCAATTTTTTTTTTTTTTAAACCCTGCTTCATCAACACTTTTAATGCAATTGTCCATTGCTTAGTATAATTTGAAATAGCAATAAAAGGGCTATTTTTTGGCTGAATGATTATTATTATTTTCTTAAATAACGGAATTATTAAAAGCTGAAAATCAAATGTATATTATCTTTATCAATCTTTTTTTTTCTCAGAAACAATGCAAGAAAAAGTAATTTCCTCCATTCATTTCACACGATATATATTTTTTCTTTTCAATGAAATTGATTGACAATTATAACC
>BOPN01005849.1:45000-47500 GCA_017312705.2 Penaeus japonicus | reverse complement strand
AGGAAGGCATCGAGGAAGGCGGAAGGCATCGAGGAAGGCGGAGGGCATCGGGGAAGGCATCGAGGAAGGCGGAGGGCATCGGGAAAGGCATCGAGGAAGGCGGAGGGCATCGAGGAAGGCGGAAGGCATCGGGGAAGGCGGAAGGCATCGAGGAAGGCGGAGGGCATCGGGGAAGGCGGAGGGCATCGGGGAAGGCGGAGGGCATCGGGGAAGGCGGAGGGCATCGGGGAAGGCGGAGGGCATCGGGAAGGCGGAAGGCATCGAGGAAGGCGGAAGGCATCGAGGAAGGCGGAGGGCATCGGGGAAGGCATCGAGGAAGGCGGAGGGCATCGAGGAAGGCATCGAGGAAGGCGGAGGGCATCGAGGAAGGCGGAAGGCATCGAGGAAGGCGGAGGGCATCGGGGAAGGCATCGAGGAAGGCGGAAGGCATCGGGGAAGGCATCGAGGAAGGCGGAAGGCGGAAGGCATCGAGGAAGGCGGAGGGCATCGAGGAAGGCGGAAGGCATCGAGGAAGGCGGAGGGCATCGAGGAAGGCGGAGGGCATCGAGGAAGGCGGAGGGCATCGAGGAAGGCGGAAGGCATCGAGGAAGGCATCGAGGAAGGCGGAGGGCATCGGGGAAGGCATCGAGGAAGGCGGAGGGCATCGGAAAAGGCATCGAGGAAGGCGGAGGGCATCGAGGAAAGCGGAAGGCATCGAGGAAGGCGGAAGGCATCGGGGAAGGCATCGAGGAAGGCGGAGGGCATCGAGGAAGGCGGAGGGCATCGAGGAAGGCGGAAGGCATCGGGGAAGGCATCGAGGAAGGCGGAGGGCATCGGGGAAGGCATCGAGGAAGGCGGAGGGCATCGAGGAAGGCGGAGGGCATCGAGGAAGGCGGAAGGCATCGGGGAAGGCATCGAGGAAGGCGGAGGGCATCGGAGAAGGCATCGAGGAAGGCGGAAGGCATCGAGGAAGGCGGAAGGCATCGGGGAAGGCATCGAGGAAGGCGGAGGGCATCGGAAAAGGCATCGAGGAAGGCGGAGGGCATCGAGGAAATCGGAGGGCATCGGGGAATGCATCGAGGAAATCGGAGGGCATCGGGGAATGCATCGAGGAAGACGGAGGGCATCGAGGAAGGCGGAGGGCATCGGGGAAGGCATCGAGGAAGGCGGAAGGCATCGAGGAAGGCGGAGGGCATCGAGGAAGGCGGAGGGCATCGGGGAAGGCATCGAGGAAGGCGGAGGGCATCGGGGAAGGCATCGAGGAAGGCGGAGGGCATCGAGGAAGGCGGAGGGCATCGGGGAAGGCATCGAGGAAGGCGGAGGGCATCGGGGAAGGCATCGAGGAAGGCGGAGGGCATCGAAGAGGAAGGCGGAGGGCATTGGCTTGAGGAAGGCGGAGGGCATCGATGAAGGCGGGAGGGCATCGGGGAAGGCATCGAGGAAGGCGGAGGGCATCGGGGAAGGCATCGGGGAAGGCGGAGGGCATCGGGGAAGGCATCGGGGAAGGCGGAAGGAATCAAGGAAGGCATCGGGGAAGACATCGAGGAAGGCGGAGGGCATCGAGGAAGGCGGAGGGCATCGGGGAAGGCACCGAGGAAGGCATCGAGGAAGGCGGAGGGCATCGGAAAAGGCATCGAGGAAGGCGGAGGGCATCGAGGAAGGCGGAGGGCATCGGGGAATGCATCGAGGAAGGCGGAGGGCATCGAGGAAGGCGGAAGGCATCGAGGAAGGCGGAGGGCATCGAGGAAGGCGGAGGGCATCGGGGAAGGCATCGAGGAAGGCGGAGGGCATCGAGGAAGGCGGAAGGCATCGAGGAAGGCGGAGGGCATCGAGGAAGGCGGAAGGCATCGAGGAAGGCGGAGGGCATCGAGGAAGGCGGAAGGCATCGAGGAAGGCGGAGGGCATCGAGGAAGGCGGAGGGCATCGAGGAAGGCGGAGGGCATCGAGGAAGGCATCGAGGAAGGCGGAGGGCATCGAGGAAGGCGGAGGGCATCGAGAAAGGCGGAAGGCATCGAGGAAGGCGAAGGGCATCGAGGAAGGCATCGAGGAAGGCGGAGGGCATCGAGGAAGGCGTAAGGCATCGAGGAAGGCGGAAGGCTTCAGGGAACCACTCGGCGCTGAGAAGAAGAAGAAGAAGAGGATGAAGGAGATGAAGAAGAAGAAGAGGAGGAAGAGGATGAAGGAGATGAAGAAGGAGAAGAAGATGAGGATGAAGGAGACGAAGAAGAAGAAGGAAGATGAGAATGAAGGAGATGAAGAAGAAGAAGAAGAAGAAGAAGGGAGATGAGAATGAAGGAGATGAAGAAGAAGAAGAAGAAGAAGAAGGGAGATGAGAATGAAGGAGATGAAGAAGAAGAAGAAGAAGAAGAAGGGAGATGAGAATGAAGGAGATGAAGAAGAAGAAGAAGAAGAAGAAGAAGGGAGATGAGAATGAAGGAGATGAAGAAGAAGAAGAAGAAGAAGAAGGGAGATGAGAATGAAGGAGATGAAGAAGAAGAAGAAGAAGAAGAAGGGAGATGAG
>BOPN01005849.1:35000-37500 GCA_017312705.2 Penaeus japonicus | reverse complement strand
AAAGAAGAATTCGTGGCATTTCTAGCCAAGCAAAAGGTAACCGATGTGATTAAGACCTGGTTACCCGGGACGAATTTAAGTCAAAGACATGCAAGGTAACAGGAACAAAGGCAAAACCAAAACCAAAAAACAAAACACAAAAAAAAGATAAAGGCAAGATGAAGATAAAGATGAAGAAAAAGATGAAGAAAAAGATTACATACACTTGTTCGTTAGGAGAGTGAGGTCTTCGAGGAAAACATCAGACAGACACTAAAATTGCAGATATATTGCATACTCCAAGACTCTCTAAAAATCGCTCACGAAAATGCAGACCTTGTAGTCTCAAGAATATCATATTTACATGTAGTAATTGGAACGAATAAACCAGACGTAATAAGCACCAATTAATCCAAGTTTGACCCTCTCCATAGAAAATGTAAAAATTGGACTTAATTACTTTACTATTTTGAAAAAAGGACAAGTTAAACGGAGATGGCGAATTGGGGTGGGGGTGGGGGGTAGCAATATTAATGAGGAAAATGATCATCATAAAGAAAATAAAAACAAAAAGAAACCCTGTCATGGGACTCAAGGCAATTGAAGTCGAAAGAGAATAGAATGTACGTACAATATCCAAGCTATAGATTTCTTTCAAAATTCAATCCCGGAGCAAGAAAGGGCTAAAAGTGGTTTAGTGAAAATGAAAGAAGGCGAGAGAGAAAATGCAACTCCTATAGAAAAGGTTCAGAAGAAACAGGTAAATCCAGGAAGAAATTAGTAAACCCAAACCATGACACAGAGAAAGAGAGAGAGAAAGAAAGAGAGAGAGAGAAATGCATTTTGTAAAGGACGTAATTAGCAAATATTTACTATAACTAAATATATACTATAACTAAAAGTAGAAATAACATTTTTTACGACAAGGACGACGACAAAGTTATACTAACGATGAAGAAATGTGTGAAATAAGCAAGAAATTTCAGACTTTGAAAGAGATCCAACAAACATTATTCAGTACTTCGTGAACATAAAAAAACACAAACAAGACCTGTTAAAAGGTTAATGTAAGACAACAGTGCAAGGTCATTATGAGACCTTCAATCATAATTTAAAAATGAACAACTTTGTCCACCATTATTGCTGATATTCCACAGTAAAAAAAAAAGAAAAAAAACAGAGGCTACCGAAAGCATAAAAACAAAAAAAACATTGCACTAGTGTATAAAAGCGTTGACAAGTAGAGCTATAATATGTGAGCTGCAAGGAAAGATAATAGGGATATTCAGAGAAACAATATGATATCAAACGAACATGGCTTCAGGGAGGGAAGGTCAGGTGTCACAAGTTTCAGAAATATTGTGGAAGTGAGAGACGTCTGAATGCATTATATATTAAGACTTTCAAAAGACTTACGATAAGGTGTCGCTATGGAAATTAGAACAACTAGGCGGAGTGAAAGAAAACTCGAATGGGTGAACGAGTGACTTTCTAATAAAAAGACAGAAAGCACTATAATTGAGGGGAAAAAACACAACCTGGAGACGAGTAACAAGTGGAGCTCATCAAGGAATAGTTTAGCACCAATTTTTTACAACCATCAATGAGATTCGTAACCATTCATAAGCCCAATTAGCTATCTAACTATATTCACAAACGACTCTAATACGCAGAGAAGGAAGATAAAATATTCTACAACAAAGCTTCCAAAAGGGACTTCCAGAACGTATTCATTCGGAGTTACACTTGGAAAATGTAATTCAACGCTAATAATCGCTATGTAATTAGGTTCGGGGAAAGTAAAAGTCCATTCCTATAAGGGAAGAAAGTAGAAGACTTAACATCAAACACGAACAGAAAGAAACTAAATCTTGGAAATCTAAACTCAAATCCAAATGATAGATGAGAGAGAGAGAGAGAGAGAGATAAGGGGGGGGGGGGTGTTAGGGGATAAAGGAAGACCTAAAGTTATATATCAAAATTATACATTTACTAAAAATGTGATAATTTTTCATCTATTTAATTAGTTAGTTATTAACAATGTACCGTTACCTTTTCATGTTATATCGACTATGATATGTATCATGATATCATCATTATAACACTGCCTTTTGTTTGGCCTCTCGAATAAAACACACACACACACACACACACACATACATATATAAATATATATATAAACACATATTTATGTATGTTTTTGTGTAGTGAGAAAGAGACGCTGGTAGTGTTTCTATTACTCTCTCTCTCTCTCTCTCTCTCTTGCTTTGCCTTTTGCCATTACACTCGCACACAAGAGAGATAAAGAGTGAATGATAGAGAGAAGCAAAAGCAAAAGAAAAGAAAAGAAAAAGAAAAACAGAAAGAAAGGAAGAGAGGAGATCAAGCCCCCCCACTCCTCAACCACCCCTCCCGCGCCTCTTCTTCTTCCTCCTCCTCCACCTCCCCCTCCTCCTCCTCCTTCTCCTCCTCCTCCTCCGCACCTGCTCACTAAGAGACGCTAAAAAGCCCAGCGGCGTTT
>BOPN01005849.1:10000-12500 GCA_017312705.2 Penaeus japonicus | reverse complement strand
CTCCCTGTTCCCTTTGGCGGTTCTCACGAGCGGGCGAGCGCGCGCGCGCGCATGGGCGCCTCCGCCGACGGGCGCTCTCCGTTTTTACAGCCTGTCGAAGGCGGACAGCGGTGTCTAATATTTCACGCTAACAGATAATGAACAATTTGCGATGGAGCTTTATAGCTATGGTGATATGTTTTGTGTTTTTTACGAGGCCCATTTTGTCGGACTCCTTCCTCGAGGCCGCCTCGGCTTTGCATCTGCGCGAAAATCCTGCAACGGCTAATGATGATGCGAAGCGAGATAATGAGAGGGAAACTTACTAGCAATAATTTTCTATAGAGGAGCGGTAATTATTTCATTAAGAGTGATGTTCAGGTTTATGTATCTATAGTGATGTTACTAAAGATGTATGTGGGTTTTTGTAAGATTATCAAGATAATGATAAATGAAAATGAATGTATAGTCAATAAAGTAACAAAAGTTGGAAATATGATCAGCCTAACGATAATAAATCGGGTAAAAAAGATATACAAATCACAAAACTGATAATGATATTAATGATGATTGTAGGATTATGATGTAATTACCACAACTTCAACTATTATCAAGACTGATAGTTAATGATTAATATGCTTTAATTATCAAAAAAAGAAAAAAGAAAAAAAAGGGAACAACAACCCACTTGTAATCATAATGATCGCAACAACAACGGTGACACAATACAACATCCCCATCTCCTTCTATTTTATTTTCTTCTTTTTTTAATACTAATCTGAGAGAGAGAAGAAAAAATAATCATCGTAATTACTGAATAATCATAGAAGAATTAATTATTGATATATATCAAACAGAAATGGTTATTCCACTTAATGATGCAGTGATGTATTGAATGTCATTTATCAGACAGGAGAAGCAGTGATTGTGGGCAGGATTTAGGCTCGCAAGGAACATTCATGCAAGAAATATTCATGCAAGGAACATTCATGCAAGGAACATTCATGCAAGAAACATTCATGCAAGGAACATTCATGCAAGGAACATTCATGCAAGGAACATTCATGCAAGGATCATTCATGCAAGGAACATTCATGCAAGAAACATTCATGCAAGAAACATTCATGCAAGGAACATTCATGCAAGAAACATTCATGCAAGGAACATTCAAGCAAGAAACATTTGTGCAAGGAACATTCATGCAAGGAACATTCATGCAAGGAACATTCATGCAAGGAACATTCATGCAAGGAACATTCATGATATATGAGTAATTTGATGGACGTATGCAGAGGGATTTGATGAGATGAGAGCTTTCAAAGATAAAGAAAGAAGCATTATATTTTCATCCCCTTTTAAAAACATTCAAGAACGTGCCTTTGGATATATATATATATATATATATATATATATATATATATATATATATATATATATATATATATATATATATATATATATATATATATATATATATATAGATACATACATACATACATACATGCATACATAGAGAGAAAGAGCTGTGATTTGATTTTATCATTTATAATGAGGAAGTTGGTGATATGCCGAAAGAGAGAGAGAGAGAGAGAGAGAGAGAGAGAGAGAGAGAGAGAGAGAGAGAGAGAGAGAGAGAGAGAGAGAGAGAGAGAGAGAGAGAGAGAGAGAGAGAGAGAGAGAGAGAGAGGAGAGAGAGAGAGGGGGAGGGTAGAGATAGATAGAAAGATTGACAGACAGGGAGAGAGAGAGAGATAGATAGATAGACAGAGAGAGAGAAAGAGATAGATAGATAGATAGATAGATAGAGAGAGAGAGAGAGAGAGAGAGAGAGAGAGAGAGAGGGGGGGGGTAGAGATAGATAGAAAAAGATAGATAGATAGATAGATAAAGAGATAGATAAAGAGATAGATAGATAGATAAATATAGATAGATGGATAGAAAGATAGACAGACAGGGAGAGATAGAGAGAGAGAGAGAGAAAGAGAGAGAGAAAGGGATAGAGATAGAAGGAGAGGGAGAGGTAGACTGATAGATAGAGAAAAATAGAGAGAGAGCTAGAGAGATAGAGATAGATAGTTAGAGAGTGAGAGAGAGAGAGAGAGAGAGAGAGAGAGAGAGAGAGTGAGAGAGAGAGGGGGGGGGGGGGTAGAGATAGATAGAAAGAGATAGATAGGTAGACAAATAGATAGATAAAGAAATAGATAGATAGATAAATATAGATAGATAGATAGAAAGATAGAAAGACAGGGAGAGTGAGATAGATAGATAAATAGACAGAGAGAGCAAGAGAGCAAGAGCACGAGAGCGAGAGAGCGAGAGATCGAGAGCGAGAGAGCGAGAGCGAGAGCGAGAGAGTGAGAGCGAGAGAGACAGATGCCCAGAGATAGGCAGAGTTCGAGATAAGCAGGAGGGAGCGAGAGCGAGCGAGGGGCGAGGCGGGCGGCCATAAATTAGCGAATGGGCCGAACGCGGGAGACCTGAGACAATGGCGCCTGGTATCTTGCAAGAAGGATTCCCGCCT
>BOPN01005849.1:0-5000 GCA_017312705.2 Penaeus japonicus | reverse complement strand
TGAATAACAAATGCAGTAAATGCGCATAAAATGAATAACAGTTGACAACAGCTTTCTTAACTTTGGCCTCTTGAAAAAAGAAAAAGTTCTCTTAATGATGATCTTTTCACAAGAAGCACTTTGAGAGTTCGCCTCTTGGAATAGAGCTCTCACTTGTGCTATGTTGTGATAAAGGACTCTCAAGCTTGATCTGCTGAGATACAGGGGATTCATATTCGTTACGGAGTGTGAGGCTCCCACCTCTCTCTCTCTCTCTTCTCTTACTCTCTCTCTCTCTCTCTCTATCTCTCTATCTCCTTCCGCACCTCTCTCTCTCCTTCTCTCTCTCTCTCTCTCTCTCTCCCTCTCTCTCTCTCATTCTCTCTTTCTCTTACTCTCTTTCTCTCTCTCTCATTCTCTCTTTATCTTACTCTCTGTCTCCCTCTCTCTCTCTCTCATTCTCTCTTTCTCTTACTCTCTCTCTCTCTCTCTCTCTCTCTCTCTCTCTCTCTCTCTCTCTCTCTCTCTCTCTCTCTCTCTCTCTCTCTCTCTCTCTCTCTCTCTCTCTCTCTCTCTCTCTCTCTCTCTCTCTCTCTCTCTCTCTCTCTCTCTCTCTCTCTCTCTCTATTTCTCTCTCTCTCTCTCATTCTCTCTTTATCTTACTCTCTGTCTCTCTCTCTCTCTCTCTCTCTCTCTCTCTCTCTCTCTCTCTCTCTCTCTCACTCACTCTCTCTTTCTTTTACTCTCTCTCACTCTCTCTCTCTCTTTCTCTCTCTCTCTCTCTCTCTCTCTCTCTCTCCCTCGCTCTCTCTCTCTCCCTCGCTCTTTCTCTCTCTCTCACACTCACTCTCTCTTTCTTTTACTCTCTCTCTCTCTCTCTCTCTCTGTCTCTCTTCCTCTCTCTCTCTCCCTCTCCCCCCCCACCTCTCTCTCTCTCTCTCTCTCTCTCTCTCTCTCTCTCTCTCTCTCTCTCTCTCTCTCTCTCTCTCTCCCCCCCCTCTTTCTCTTTCTCTCTCTCTCCCTCCTCTCCCTCTCTCTCTCTATCTATCTATCTATCTATCTATCTATCTCCTGCCGCACTTATTTCTCTCTCTCTCGCTTCTTATTATCTTCGTCATACCCTCTTCTGTATCCTCTTCCTCTTCTTCTTCCTCCTACTCTTTCTTATCTTCCCCTCCTCCTCCTCCTCCTACTACTACTCTCCTCCTCTTTTTCCCTCCTCCTCCTGCTCCTCTTCCTCCTTCTCCTCCTCCTCCTCCTCCCACCTCCTTCTCCTCCTCCTCCACCTCCTCCTCCCACCCGCTCCTCCATCACCTCCACCTCCTCCTAATCCCCCCACCTCCCCTTCCTCCCCTTCCTCTTCTTCCTCCATCTACTCCTCCTCCTCCTCCTCCTCTTCCTCTTCGCGCCCCGCCTCCCGCATGTCAGCGTGACCCTCCCCCACCCCCCCTCCCCACCCCTCCCCCCCGCAGACGATGGTATCATCCCCCTAGATCAGCTGTGTATTGTTCCTTCGGCTCGAGGTATTGTCGGCTCCGTATTGGCTTGTAGGAGGCTGGGCTTCTTACAAGACAGAAGGGGGGGAGGGGGAGAGGGAGAGGGAGAGGGAGAGGGAGAGGGAGAGGGAGAGGGAGAGGGAGAGGGAGAGGGAGAGGGAGAGGGAGAGGGAGAGGGAGAGGGAGAGGGAGAGGGAGAGGGAGAGGGAGAGGGAGAGGAAAAGAGAGAGGAAGAGGGAGAGAGGAAGAAGGAGAGGAAAAGAGAGAGGAAGAGGGAGAGAGAGAGGGAGAGGAAGAGGGAGTGGAAGAGGGAGAGAAAGAGAGAGAAGGAGAGGGAGAGGGAGAGAAAGAGAGAGAAGGAGAGGGAGAGGGAGAGGAAGAGAGAGAGCGAGAGAGAGAGAGGATGAGGGCTGAGAGAGAAAGAGAAAAAGAGGGAGAGGAAGAGAGAGAGAAAGAGGGAGAGAAAGAGGAAGAGGGAGAGAGAAAGAGGGAGAGGAAGAGGGAGAGAAAAGAGAGAAGGAAAGAAAGAGAGAGAGAAGGAGAGGAAGAGTGAGGAAAAGAGAGAGAGATAGAGGGAAAGACAGAGTGAGAGAGAGAGAAGGGGGAGGAGTGAGAAAGAGGGAGAGGAAGAGAGAGAGAAGAAGGGTGAGAAAGAGAGAGGGAGAAAAAGAAAGAGAGAACGAGGGAGAGGAAGAGTGAGGAAAAGAGAGAGAGAAAGAAGGAGAGAAAGAGTGAGAGAGAGGGGGGGGGAGGGAGGGGGGAGGAAGAAAGAGAGAAACAGGGGGAGGAAGAGTGAGTGAAAGAGAGAGAGAGAGAGAGAGAGAGAGAGAGAGAGAGAGAGAGAGAGAGAGAGAGAGAGAGAGAGAGAGAGAGAGAGAGAGAGAGAGAGAGAGAGAGAGAGAGAGAGAGAGAGAGAAAGAAAGAGAGAGAGAGAGAGAGAGAGAGAAAGAGAGAGAGAGAGAGAGAGAGAGTGAGAGAGAACGAAAGAGAGAGAGAGAGAGAGAGAAGAGAGGGAGAAAGGAACATACAGAGACAAACAGAAAGGAGAGGAGGAGAAGCTAGTGGAAGAAATATAGAAAGAGAGAGAGGGAGAGAATGGATAAATGACTTGAAAATAAGGAGAGAAACAAAGATAGAAAGAGAGAAAGAAAGAAAGAAAAAAAAAGCGAGAAAAGAGGAAGGAAAAGAAAAAAGCAGATAAAACGAAAAAATAAAAAAATAAATAAATAAACGAAGCAAAGGAGAAAATAAAACAAACAAACAAACAAACCAAAAAAAGAAAAAAGAGAAAGAGAAACAGAATTAAAAAAAAAAAAAATCTAAAAAAAGATGAATCGAGAAAAAAAAAAAAAAAAAAAAAAATTGAGAATCACGCGAGAGTTGCAACGACTGGTAGGTGTTGCAAGGTTCATGCTGGGCTGTCTTGCAAGAATTATACGAGAAATGTCTTGTTGAAGGATAAGTACCTGGGCGGAGAGAACAAGAGGAGAAGAAGAGAGCAGGGGGGGGGGGGAGGAGGAGGAGGAGGAGGAGGAGGAGGAGGGAGGAGTGGAGGGGAAGGAGGGAGGAGGAGGAAGGGGAGGAGGAGGAAGGGAAGGAGGGATGGAGAGGAGGGGAAGGAGGGAGGAGTGGAGGGGGGATGGAGAAGAGGAGGGAGAGGCGGAGGGGGGAGAGGAGGAGGAGGAGGGTAGGTAGAGGCGGAGGGAGAGGCGGAGGAGGAGGAGGAGGGAGGAGTGGAGGGAGGAGGAGGAGGGGGGAGGAGTGGAGAGGAGGAGGGAGAGGCGGAGGGAGAGGAGGAGGAGGAGGAGGATGGGGGGAGGGAGAGGAGGAGGGAGGAGTGGAGGGGAAGGAGGGAGGAGGAGGAGGGAGTGGAGGGAGGAGAAGGGAAGGAGGAGGAGGAGGGAGAGAAGGGGGGAGGAGGAGGGAGGGAGGGAGGAGGAGGAGGGAGAAGAGGGGAGAAGGAGGAGGGAGAGAAGAATGGAGGAAGAGGAGGAGGGAGAGGGAGAAGGGAGAGGAGGGGGAGAGGGAGAGGGGAGGGGAGGAGGAGGGAGGGAGGGAGGGAGGAAGAGGAGAAGGAGTAGGGGAGGAGAGGAGAGGAGGAGGGAGGAGGAGGGGAGAGGAGGGAGGAGGAGGGGAGGGGGGAGAGAGAGGAGGAGGGAGAGGCGGAGGGAGAGGAGGGGGGGAGGAGGAGGAGGAGGGAGGAGAGGAGGGAGGGAGAAGAGGAGGGAGAGGAGGAAAGAGGAGGAGGAGGGAGAGAAGGAGGGAGGGGAGGAGGGAGAGGAGGAGGAGGAGGAGGAGAGAGAAGGGGAGGAGGAGGAGGATGAAGGAGAGGAGAGGGGGAGAGAAGAGAGTGGAGGGGGGAAAGGAGGAGGAGGAGAGAGGAAGGGGGGAGGAGGAGGAGAGAAGAGGAGGGAGAGGAGGAGGGGGAGGAGGAGAGAGGAGGAGGGGGGGAGAAGAGGAGAGACGAAGAGGGTAAAGAGAGAGAAGAAGAAGAGAATCGGGAAGAGGGGGAGAGGAGAGAAGAGCAGAGAGGAGAGAGGAGGAGAAAGAGAGAGGAGGAGAAGAGAGGAGGAGGTTTAGGAGAGAGGAGGAGGAAGAAGAGGCGAGTAACTCCATTGCATGAGTCTGCAAGAGTGGAAAGGAGTTTATGGTTGACAGAATGCAATCTAACTCGGTGCTCTATTGTGGTCTCTCGAGTCGCCCCATGAATAATGGATGACTCTTTTTCTTATAGACTTTTTATGTTTAGCTTTTTGCTTAATTTGTTTTATCAGTGTTTACTATATGAATGTGATGATCATTGTCTCTTGTGGGCACAATCATAGGATGCAATCATAAGATTTTTTATTTATTTATTTATTTATTTATTTATTTATTTTTTAATCTTTTCAGTTTTTTTGTTTTTTGTTTTTGTTTTTTGTATTTTAGCATGTGTGTGTGTGTGTGTATCTGTGTGTGTGTGTGTTTGTCTGTTTGTGTGTGTGTGTGTATGTGTGTTTGTGTGTGTCTGTGTGTGTGTGTGTGTGTTTGTCTGTTTGTGTGTGTGTGTGTGTATGTGTGTTTGCGTGTGTGTGTGTGTGTGTCTGTGTGTGTGTGTGTTCATGTACGTGTGTGCGTGTGTGTGTCTGTATCTGTATCTTTACTTATCACCGACTATTAGTCAATACCACTTCCATAACATCTGATGACATCAAATTCAAAACTCCTACCTAATCAGCAAATGAAATCTCAGGGACAATCTTGCAAAAAACAAAACAAAAAATAACAAAAAGAAAAAAAGTCAATCAAGGATGCGCAGTCATCACCCTCAGACCCCCCCCTCCCCTCTCCCTCCCCCCTCTTCCCTAGATAATGATGATGCAAAAGTCAGATAACGATGTAAGAATGAAAAGATAAATATATGCATACATATATATACATGTACATATACATAATATATATATACACATATAAGCACACACACACATATTTGTGTGTATATATAAATATTTATTATATTATGTATATTATATAATATGATATATA
>BOPN01005848.1:77500-80000 GCA_017312705.2 Penaeus japonicus | reverse complement strand
GTTGGGGTGGGGTGTGTGATGGGGGGGGGGAGTGGAAAGGGTGAGAGAAGAAGGGGGAGGGGGATAAGGGGGTGGAGAAGGGGGTTGGGAAAGGTTAAAGAAAAAGAAAAAAAATATTTGAAGGAATGAATTAAGAGACAAACAAGAAAAGGAAAACAATAATAATAACACAGTAGATGAGGAGCTGAAGTGACTTAAAGGAAGAAGAAAGACGAAAGAAATGTGTGTGGGGGAAGGGTGGGGGTAGGGGGAGATGAGGAAGGAAGGGGAGGGGGTTGAGGATTGAGTAGGAAAGAGAGAAAAGGTTGAGGATGACAGGAGGAAGAAGAGGAAAAATGAAAAAAAAAGAGAAGAAAAAAAAAAAAAAAAAAAAAAAAAAAAAAAAAAAAAAACAACACACAGACAAGAAAAAAGAAAGAAAGAAAAAAAACACACTAAAAGATTGGTAAAAAGATAGACAGGAAAAGTAAGACAAAGAACAGAGGGGAAAAAAACGAGGAAATAGAGAGGGTAAAATAATATATGAGAGAAAAGACAAACAAATTAAAGCTACGAAAATGTAAGAAAACAAGAAACGAAAGATAGGAAGAATGACAGAAAATGATAAAAAAGAAGTGAACACAAGAGAGGAGAGACAAAGCTAAATAGATTATAGAAGATAAAAAAAATAAAAGATGAAAGAAGAAAAAATATGGGAAAGGAACGAGGAAAAAAAAGCAAGGAAAAATTAAGAAATAGCGAAAAAATTAAGGCAGAAACAAAAAGAACAAGAACGGCAAAGAGAAAAAAAGAGAGTATGAGAGAGAGAAAAAAAGAGAAAGAAAGAGAGAGAGAAAGAGAGAGAGAAAGGGAGAGAGAGATAGGGATAGATAGATAGATAGAGAGAATGAGAGAGAGATGTTATGCTCTAAGGTGTATCCTCTAAACTTGTGGGAGAATTAAATCCCGAGCTAAAAGTAAAGTAGGTTCTCTCTATAATATTCCACAAGAGAGAGAGAGAGAGAGAGAGAGAGAGAGAGAGAGAGAGAGAGAGAGAGAGAGAGAGAGGGAGAAGAGAGAGAGAGAGAAAGAGAGAGAGACAAGAGAGAGAGAGAGAAGAGAGTGAGTGAAAGAAAGAAAGAGAGAAAGAGAAAGAGAGAGGGGGAAGCGATAGAGAGAGAGAAGAGAGAGAGAGAGAGAGAGAGAGAGAGAGAGAGAGAGAGAGAGAGAGAGAGAGAGAGAGAGAGAGAGAGAGAGAGAGAGAGAGAGAGAGAGAGAGAGAGAGAGAGAGAGAGAGAGAGAGAGAGAGAGAGAGAGAGAGAGAGAGAGAGCGAGAGAGAGAGAGAGAATAAGGTGTGGGATTATCGATCAGTCAACTCCATTGCAAGTATGCAGCCTAAGATTGAATTTCTTAAGGCGGGGAAAACTTCAGGTGAGGAAGTAGAAGTTTTAATGCCGTTGGAAGTTGGAAGAGAACCTGAAGAGAGAGAGAGATAGAGAGAGAGAGAGAGGAAAAAAATTATAGCTGTTCTTTCTCTGGAAAATTTGGTGAAATAGAGGAGGTAGGTGGGTGGGTGGGGGGTAGTGGTTATCCTTTTAGCTGTCTCTTTTTATCTTTCGTATCCTCTCTTCTTCTCCCTCCTTCTTATGTATATATATATGTATATATATATATATATATATATATATATATATATATATATATATATATATGTATGTACGTATGTATGTATGTATGTATATGAATATGAATACTTATAGAGAGAGAAAGAAAAAGAGCGAGAGAGAGAGATTTTGAGAGAGAGAGAGAAAGATTTTGAGAGAGAGAGAGAGAGAGAGAGAGAGAGAGAGAGAGAGAGAGAGAGAGAGAGAGAGAGAGAGAGAGAGAGAGAGAGAGAGAGAGAGAGAGAGAGAGAGAGAATTTGAGATAGAGAGAAAGGGATTTTGAGAGAGAGAGAGAGAAAGAGAGAGAGAGAGGTAGATTTCCTCATAGCCATAGACTATTGTTTCCGAATGCTCATTCAGAAAAGAAAAATAATTGTTATAATGATAACAATAGTGATTAATACATATACTATTTTTGTGATACAATAAAGGAACTGCATTTCTAAAACATCCTGCCACATGTACGAAATCATCATCATACTCAGACTGATATACACTTATTCTACGTATTCTATATATAAATAGATATATTATTAATAAACACACAATAAAAAAGGCCTTTATATTATGAAACATCTCAACATTTGTATTTTTTTTATCTCCCTTTTCATCGCTATAGTAGATCATATTGTCAGCCAGCAGTACATATAAAAGTCTTCGTTTTGTAATTCAGCCATTTGATAAATTGTTTAATTTGATTGATATGAAAGCCTATTATCTCTCCTCTTGCTTTTTTTTTTTTTTTTTTTTTTTTTTTTGAGGATGCATCTCGATCTCAATAACAGTGATATCAATAACGGTGTCGAAAGCTCTGATTATGAATATATTAAGAGTAATAGCTTTAATACCAATTATG
>BOPN01005848.1:70000-75000 GCA_017312705.2 Penaeus japonicus | reverse complement strand
AGAAACTAATATGTTCTTAACGAATAAAAAATCAATAAAAGAAATAGAAAATAAAAATGATACAAGAAAATGGAAAAGATAAATGAAAAAGACCAAAGTAAAAAATAAAAAGATAAAATAAAAAAGACTAAAATCGATAAATTAATTAACATGCGAGAAAGTCAACTGTGAAGAGCAACATATGACAAAAAAAGAAAGAAAGAAAAAAGATAAACAGACCAACACCCCCAAAAAAAAAGGAAAGGAGAAAATATATAATTAAATAAAAAGGAAAACACAAAACAACTCTCAATTAAAAGAAAGTTATCTCACGCCCTCCCCCCAAAAAAAAAGAAAAAAAAAAGAAAAAAAAAGTTAGCCACATCGTATCTTCTCCATCCCCCCCCCCCCCCCAGCCACCCCACCCTTCTTTCTTTCCTCTCTCCCTCTTCTCATTATCCCCTTCCTCCTCTCCTTTATTCCATCTCTCCCAGCTCCCTCGATCCTTATCCTTCCTTTCTCTCCCCCACGATTATCAGTAACAAAAACCTTTCCCTCACTTAAAGTTTAACACAACGATACAAATCTAACAACAACCTGTCTGAGACTCCATAGTTTAGACGCCATTTTTGTTTACCGGAGGTGGTGGCTTGGCTTGTTCTTTATTATGATTATTGTGGTTATTGTGACTTCTGTTGTTGTTATTATTATTGTTATTATTGTCGTGGTTATGATGGTGGTTATTGTGATCGGTATGTTGTTGTTTTTTATCGTTGTTGTTATGGTTGTTTTTATCGTTGGAATTGCTATCGTTATTCTTCGTTTTTAATCATTATCGTTGGTATCATTTTTGTTATTACTATTATCATCATTATAATTATTGTCAGTATTATCATTATTGTTATTATCATCATTGCCATTATCATCATTATCATCATTATTACCATAATTATCATCATCTTTATCACCATAACCACTATCAATATCATCACAATCCTCATCATTATCATCGTTATCAAAAAAATATAATCATTACCATTATCGCATTTACTCCCATTATAATACACACAAAAACACAAAGAGAAAGACAAAATCATCTGAAACTGTCAAAGCAATATTCCTGCAATCCTTTTCATTGCAATAAAAAACATGGGGATTCAGACAGTGTGATTCCACCTATTGGAATCATTATTTATTTTCTTCCTTTTTTCGCTCTTTTGATATTTCGCAAACACTGTGCCATCACGCCTGACTATTCGTTTTTGTTTTGTTTTTTTGTATTTTTCGTTTGCTTATCTTTTTTTTTTTTTTTTTTTTTTTTTTTTTTTTTTTTAAGGGGAGGGGGGGAAGCAAAGCAAAGTTCAGATAATGGACCTGAACCATTTGCCAGTGTGCATTATCCAAACAAGAAGGAAAAAAAGTCTTGAGAGAGGGAGAGAGGGAGAGAGAGAAAGAGAGAGAAAGAGAGAGAGAGAGAGAGAGGGAGAGAGAGAGAGAAGAAAGAAGAGAGAAAGAGAGAGAGAGAGGAGAGAGAGAGAAAGAAGAGAGAGAGAAAGAGAGGAGTCTTAACAGAGGGAGAGAGGGAGAGAGAGGGAGAGAGAGAGAGAGAGAGAGAGAGAGAGAGAGAGAGAGAGAGAGGGAGAGAGAGAGAGAAAGAAAGAAAGAGAGGGAGAGAGAGAGAGAGAAAGAGAGAAAGAAAGAAAGAAAGAAAGAGAGAGAAAGAGAGAAAGAGGGAAAGAGAGAAAGAAAGAAAGAAAGAGAGAGAGAGAGAGAGAGGAAAGAGGGGAAAAAAGGGAAAAGGAAAAAAAGTCTGAAACTATGTGAAAGTGTAAAGGCAACACGTCGTCAGAGAACCGGTTTCCATTTTCGAAATTTTTAGATGAAAAACAGAACTTCGGCCAGTAGTTGCGGAAGCTAAATCTGTAAAACTTCTCTGACTCTCTCTCTTTCTCTGACTCTCTCTCTGACTCTCTCTCTCTCTCTCTCTCTCTCTCTCTCTTTGTCTATCTCTCTCTCTCTCTCTCTCTCTCTCTCTCTCTCTCTCTCTCTCTCTCTCTCTCTCTCTCTCTCTCTCTCTCTCTCTCTCTCTCTCTCTCTCTCTCTCTCTCTCTCTCTCTCTCTCTCTCTCTCTCTCTCTCTCTCTCTCTCTCTCTCTCTCTCTATGTCTCTCTCTCTCTCTCTCTCTCTCTCTCTCTCTCTCTCTCTCTCTCTCTCTCTCTCTCTCTCTCTCTCTCTCTCTCTCTCTCTCTCTCTCTCTCTCTTTTCCTGGCTCTCTCTTGCTCTCCCTCCCTCCCTCCTGTCTCCCCCCCTCCCCCAATTCACTCTCTCACTTTCCCTCATTGTCTAATATCTTTTACCTCTCTCTCTCTAGGTGTCCTACATAAAAAAAGGAAAAACCAAATTGAAAAAAAATACCTTTTAAAGGCAAAATATAAAGCGTTACAAAACAAAGGATGATGAAATGTTACAGCAAATGGCCTGTCAGGTTGGAGCGTCATAACCGATGATGCAAGAGTGCGCTGCAATTGCTACTTCAAAAATATTATGGTGAGTAAGAAATGTATGAATAGATACGCGAACGAATGAGTAAATGAAGGGATGAATGTTTTTTTTTCTCTCTCTCTCTCTCTTTCCCTGTTGGTTTGTTACTCTCTCTTTTCTGTCTTTCTCTCTCTCTCTCGCTCTCTCTCCCTTTCTAACTCTCTCTCTCGCTCTCTCTCCTTTTCTCCCTCTCTTACCCTCTCTCTCCTTTTCTCTCCCTTCCTAACTCTCTCTCTCCCTTTCTCCCTCCCCCCCCCTCTTTCTCGTTCTCTCTCCCTTTCTCCCTCCACCCCCCCTCTTTCTCGTTCTTTCTCCCTTTCTCCCTCCCTTAACCTCTCTCTCTCGTTCTCTCTCCCTCTCTCCCTCCCTTAACCTCTCTCTCCCTTTCTCCCTACCTAACTCTCTCTCTCTCCCTTCCCCCCTCTCTCTCGCTCTCTCTCCCTTTCTCCCTCTCTTACCCTCTCTCTCGCTCGCTCTCTCTCCCTTCCGAGTTCTTTCTTTCTCTCTCCCTTCCTAACTCTCTCTTTCTCTCTCTCTCTCTTTTGTATTCTGCCATTGATAAATCATCTTAAACTCAAAATCTTTTAATATCGACGCGAAATAGATTCACAGAGATACAAGCTCGTAACTTTTTTTCTACTCATACCTCATATCTTTTGTTTTTTGTTTTTTTTACGAGTTATAGCGAGGTGTGAGTAAAGAATTAAGAAAGAAAAAAAGTTATTCCTATCATCATCATTATTGTCATCATTATTATCATTGCCATTACCATCATCATTATCATAATAATCACCATAATCATTATCATCATAATCCTCATCATTATCATCGTTATCAAAAAATATAATCATAACCATTATTATGGTAATAAAAAAAAAATAATGATCCTTAAAAAAATCATAAAAAAAGATAATCCTTAAAAAAATCATTAACAAAAGATAATCCTGAAATCTTAACAAATAAAACCGAAACCAAAATATCTTAGATGATTCGTCATGTCACCGAAGATCAAATGTTGCAGAAAATGATGATGCTTAGGTTGCAAAAATACAATAGTGCGTTATCAATAAATGGGAAAAAAGTATATAGATAAATGAGTAATGAAGTACCTTTAATCTCATCAATAAGTGAAGAAGCAATGGATGAATTTATGGATCAAAATTTGTAGGAATGAATAGATGATGATGGGAGAATATGTGGAAGAGAGAGAAAGAGAATGAGAGAGAGAGAGAGAGAGAGAGAGAGAGAGAGAGAGAGAGAGAGAGAGAGAGAGAGAGAGAGAGAGAGAGAGAGAGAGAGAGAGAGAGAGAGAGAGAGGGGGGGAGAGAGAGAAAGGAGAGAGAGAGAGAGAGAGAGAGAGAGAGAGAGATAGAGAGAGAGAGAGAGAGAGAGAGAGGGAGAGAGAGAGAGAGGGAAAGGAGATAGATAGATAGAGAGATAATAATCATAATGATCATAATAATAACAACAGTTATGCTAAAAACATCAACAACCATTAAAAAAGGATAATGATAATAGTAATGTTAATAATGATAATAACTTCAACACCAAGAGTAATGATAATGATGATGAAGATGACTAAGTACCCACTGACATGAAATGAAATGATGTGACCAAATTTACCCCAAATCCTTAAAAAAAAAAAAAAAAAAAAAAAAAATGACCATACCAAAAATATCAGATAAATGAATGATAGGCAACCAGGAGCTATAGTACTGTATACCCAGGTGGAAGATGCAACGCAATATAGACCCTATGCATTCGTTATCACACGGCTCATTTTTCTCTGCTATGTACTTTGGCCTCAGTTGTCTGTTTGTGTTTAATTTGGAATCATTAAAATCTTGGTACACTTTAGCAGCACATTAGCATCTCCAACGGCTACGAGAGGAGGTGGGTGGGGAGGGGAGGGAGGGGGGAAGAGGAGGTGGGTGGGGAGGAGTGGGGAGGAGGTGAATGGGGAGTGGGGAGGAGGTTAATGGGGAGGAGGTGGGTGGGAAGGGGAGGCAGGGGGGGTAAGAGGAGGTGGATGGGTGGGGAGGGGAGGGGGGGAGGATGTGGATGGGGAGGAGAGGGGAGGGGAGGAGTGGGGAGGAAGTAAATGGGGAGGAGGTGGGGATAGGGAGTGAGGGAGGAAGAGCTGGTAGTAATTAGATCTCAACTGTAGAAGAAGTAGGCGCCACTTGTCCAAGACTGTGATTGTAAATATTTTTTCTTGACTTATGCAACTTAACTTGACAATATAAAGCACAGCAGACCAGCAAAGAAATTAAAATATAGACGAATGGGGCGTAAAAATAACACCTGCCAGGACGGGTTGTCTCTCCTATTTCATAAAATAGGATACTCAACCGTAACTATTTAATTTTAGAAGATTTTTATGAATGAAAATGTTTTCTTGTGGTTGTTTTCTGATGTTCACAAGTAAAATATTTGAAGAGTATGCTTACGGAGGAGAAATAATTTGGGTACAAGCTTTA
>BOPN01005848.1:45000-62500 GCA_017312705.2 Penaeus japonicus | reverse complement strand
TTATTATCATCATTATTGTTATTATTGTCATTATCATTATTATTGTTATTATCATTATTATTGTTATTATCATTATTATTGTTATTATCATTATTATTGTTATTATCATTATTATTGTTATTATCATCCTTATTATTATTGTTATTATCATCATTATTGTTATTATTGTTATTATCATCATTATTGATATTATCATCATTATTGTTATTATTATTATCATCATTATTGTTATTATTATTATCATCATTAATGTTATTATTATTATTATCATCTTTATTGCTATTATTGTTATTATCATTATTATTTTCATTGTCATTACCAACACTATTATCATCATCATTATCGTTATTGTCATCCCCATAATTATCATCATCATTATGGTTATCATAATCATTATCATCATTATAGTTTTAATTGCCATAACCATCATCATTATAATCATCATCCCTGACAACCCAAAGAAACAAACAATCCACCAAAATCCGACGAAAAAACAACCAGCATTTCCCATAAAAAACCCGCCAAGAACAAACCGCGGAACACGCCTTCCTCCCGCGCCTCCACCAGATCACCCGCCTTATAGAAACTAAGCAAACGACGTCGACAGAGGTGTTCAGTGTCAGGAAAGGCGAGGAGGAACGGAGGTCGTGTTCCTTTGATATCCTTAGTCCGTTCTAATCCTTAAACGAGAAGGGACGTCGTGCTGTTAACGCTGCCTTGTATATATGTACACCTTGGACTGCCTTTGTTTCCCGCGTCTTAGGAGGAAGTCGGTTTGATAGCGCTGTGTATAAGGGAGGGTTTGATGAGAGGGAGGTAGGGAGAGGGGTGGAGGGAGTGTGTGTGTAAGGGAGAGAGAGAGAGAGAGAGAGAAGTGGAGGGAGAGAGAGGTATATATATATATATATATATATATATATATATATATATATATATATATATATATATATATGTATGTATACATACACAAATATACTCTCTCTCCCTCTCTCTCTTTCTCTGTCTATGTATCTATCTATCTATATATTATGTATATACATGCAAAGGATATGTATATATGAATAAATAAATCGGTAGACGTGTTTCTTTTCTCTCGCTAAATACTGCAACGGGAAGCTCTGATGTCAACAAATATTATGTATCTAATAATTTCATATTTCTTTGTCCCTTTCTCTATCTTTCTATATATACAGATAAGTAAATGAATGAAATTATCTGTCTCTCTATCTACACACACACACACACACACACACACACACACACACACACACACACACACACACACATATATATAATATATATATATATATATATATATATATATATATATATATATATATATATACATATATATATATATATATATATATAAATATATATATATATATATATATATATATATATATATATATATATATATATATATATATATATATATATATATATAGAGAGAGAGAGAGAGAGATGTATGTGTGTGTAGTAACTATAATGTGTGTGTATATGTGTGTGTATGTGTGTATCACTTTTGTTTTTCCAAACGTTGCATTGTGAAAAAAGGAAAAAAAACAACATATAAAGGCGATTACTGACACACACATAAACACAATATCTGTTTAGTGAGTAAAAAGAAAGAAAGAAAGAAATAAAGAAAGAAAAAAAAACAGTTAACCAACCAACTTGAGCCTTAGTCAGACTAAATGTAAACTGTTTACACTAATTTGAATATTGGCTAATATAACTGGTGTTGAGCTGAGGCCAAACTTAATACCTTCTGTATTTTAATTTTCGTAATGTACTTGCAGGGGGGGGGGTGGCGGAAGGGAAAGGGGGGGGGAGGGGAGGGGAAGAAGAGGTTGGAGGAGATGGAGTCGGAGAATGAGGAAGGGGAAGAGGAAGAGTTGAAAGAAGAGGAGTAAGAAAAGGAGGAAGAGGAGATGGAGAGGGGAGAAGAGGAGGGGGAAGAGTTAAAAGAGGAGGTGTAATAAGAGGGAGTAGAGAAGGAGAACGGAGATGATGGAGGAAAAGGAAGAAAAGAAATGGAGTGGGAGATGAATTGTAGGTTAGAAAAGACATATATGTAGATATATATATACATATATATATATATATATATATATATATATATATATATATATATATATATATATATATATGTGTGTGTGTGTGTGTGTGTGTGTGTGTGTGTGTGTGTCTCTCTCTCTCTCTCTCTCTCTCTCTCTCTCTCTGTCTCTCTCTCTCTCTCTCTCTATATATATATATATATATATCTCTCTCTCTCTCTCTCTCTCTCTCTCTCTCTCTCTCTCTCTCTATATATATATATATATATATATATATATATATATATATATATATATATATATAAAGGCATAAAAAGTACAAAGTAAAAATAATTAGGCATTATAATCATTATCATTATCATTATTGTTATTATAATTTCTACTTTCGTTGTTATTATCATTTTATTACTACCACCATTATCGTTTCTGTTATCATTACCACCATTCTTACAATTTCTATTTCTTTATTAGTGCCTCAATCATCATAAATAAAAGAAGATAAACATGCACATTTACATATACATAAACAATTACTGACATCTACACATGAACATTTACATACATAGTCACCAAAAATAAACATACACATTTTAACCATTTTAATCAAACTTCTTATCAATTAGAAAAGAAAAGAAACAAAAGATCTTCTGATTTTTATAATCCACTATAATCAGCATAATTTTATAATATCATAATTATTTTAATTATTATAATTATCTTAATTTTATAATCCACTATCAATCCTAATCCTTAACCAAGGTATGATTTAGCTATCGAAGTTCACAAGCTTTAATCAAAATCTGATTTCTCAGTCGCTTCCAACACCAATAGATATTTCCGTATAACAATGCTCGTCTATTAAGGTCTTTCTGAACGCATTTCGAATTCGTAATCGTATGTTAGTTATTATTGTTATTATTATTATTATTATCTTTTTTAATAATAACAGTGATAACGATAAAAGCAATGATACTAATTGTATTTTTTTAAAATTAATATCAATATTGTTATTGTTAATGTTATTATTCTTATTTTCATATCATTATTGTTATCATCATTATTATTATCATTATTGTTATCATTATTATTATCATAATTATCATAATCATTAATATTATCCTCATTATTGTTATCATAAACATTATCACTCTTATCATCATTGTTATCATTGCTGTCATTAATCCTATCATCATCGTTGCCAAAACCATTATTCATAATCCTCTTCATCATCATCATTACCAATGCAGAAGATCAAATCCAAATCATTTCCGTGCAATATTTGCATATGCATAGCCTTTGCAAGATGATAATATCCCGTGTCAGAATATCCATCCTTTTCATAACAAAGGAATCTTCCTCGCTACCACACTTTCTATAATATCCTTGGGCGAGTGAAAGCACTTGTTGAATTCCCGGATTAAGAAATAGCAGCCTAACACACATAGCTATTTAGCGGGAAAAAGATATATGCACCAAGGGTCGCGGGTTCAGTTGGACGTCTGTTGGATAACCTTTGTGGCGGGATAAAACAAGGTGGGATGTATCCTGAGTGATATTTGCTGGGTGGATGAGTATTTCGGCCCTGAATTTTGACTTCCTTGTTTGAATTTGTATGGCATATATACGTACACATACAGACACACACATATACATACACACACACACACACACACACACACACACACACACACACACACACACACACACACACACACACATACACACACACACACACACACACACACACACACACACACACACACACACACACACACACATATGCATACACATACACATACATATACACATAGTACATATTTATATGTTTATATATATATACATATATATATATACATATATATATATATATATATATATACATATATATATATATATGTATATATATACATACATACATATATATATATATATATATATATATATATATATATATATATATATATATATATATATATATAATGCGTGTGTGTGTCTATGTGTATATGAATATATGAATACATATAGACACACACACACACAGACACAGACACACACGTAAATACACACACTCAAACTTACACAAGAATTCATTTATATACACATTCATAGGTAAATTTGTATATGATCACGAATATATGCATGTAAGTGATTCTCCTTTGTAATCTCCATAATCATATAAGCTTCAAAACAACGAACTTGTAGCAATAAATATTGTGCTAATAAGTAAGGTCTACTGTATACATAGATATGTCAGAAAAGCAGAATACTATACAACAGATGACTTTCCATTTATCATATATCAAATGTATCAAATTATTCCTCTTTCCCCTTTATCTTTGATGTAAAAACAAACAAACACCATAAGCTTTGATAATTCATGGTTAACAAACATCAAACATACACAGACAACAGGAAAGGCACCGCATTCGTGAATGAAAGATAAACGACATTGTATGTAAAATATTAAACCTTTTCCTTCGAGGGAAAATAAGTAAGTTATTCATCCAGGAGATATCAAAGTCATTGTGCATATTAGATTTAATTGATTTCAATATGTTTTTTTTTTTCAAAATCTTTAGCTTTGATCATTTACCGAGTGCTATAACTGTACCTGTATGTAATTTAGGTCTTAAAATTTCCTTCAAACTTTAAAAAAGTCCTTTCATTCCTTAGAACTTATGAATCATCACTAGACAATTTTTAAAGCAGCATTATTATAGACTACATTTTTTTTAAAGAGGAAAGTTAAAAAAAAAAAAAAAAAAAAAAAAAATATGTCTTTCCAGCGTTTCGACCTAATCGCATTTGGAACTTTTCCTTCAGTAGTATCAACGAACTTCTAATAATTATGTACTTACTCTTATCACTTCAATTGTTTAAAGTTGCATTAAGCATTAAGAAAACCTTTTACTGCTGATGACAATAGAAAGTTTTGGTTCCTTTTTTTTTTTTTTTTTTGCTGGTTGGGGAGATGCATATAAAACTTACACTTTTCGGTCACACTGTAAACACCCTCATATCTATGATGTTTTTTTTTCTTTCTTTTTTTTTGTGAATTTATGACGTAGTGTTTGTATCATAATATTCTTATCATATATCAGTTTTGATATTGATTTATTCGTCGCATTTTTTTGTTCATTGTGCTACAAATGATCATGTTTTCTAAATCACATTTTTAGAATAGTTTTTGTTCTTTTTTTAATACAGTCAGATATAGTTTTGTTATGATTAACCATAAAAATGATAACTTAAAACACTTCTGTTATAAGAATGATGATGATGATGATGATAGTGATGATAATGATGATGGTAATAGTAATGATGGTGATGCTGGTAAAGACAATGATGATAATGGTGAAGGTGATGATGTTGGTGATGACGATGGTTATAATAATGATTATGATGATAATGGTGAGGATAATGATGATGGTGATGATGACGGTTATAATCATGGTAATGATGATGATGATGCTAATGATGTGAGTAATAACGATGATGATAAGGAGGATAGTAATAAAGATAAAAATAATGATGATGATAATGATGGTAATGGTGATGGTGGGAGATGGTAATAATGATAAAGATAAAAGTGGTGATCAGGAAGATTATGATAATACAAGTAATAATGAGATGATAATGACCAAGACAACAACAGAACAATACAAACAACAAAACAATAACTAAACAACAATAACAAACACTAAACAACATAAGAAGCACTATGATAAAAAAAACAATGATAAACGATTAAATGAAGGAATTAATAAATAAGTAAATGAAGAACAAGTAAAATTTGACAATGAACAACAGATTCCACTCGAGGGGACACTGAAGTAAAATGTATTTCAACTATATTCTAGTAGAGAGAGCGAAAGAGAGAGAGAGTCAGAGCGAGAGCGAGAGAGAGAGTTAGAGCGAGGGCAAGAGAGAGAGAGTTAGAGCGAGAGCAAGACAGAGAGCGAGAGAAAGAGAGAGAGAGAGAGAGAGAGAGAGAGAGAGAGAGAGAGAGAGAGAGAGAGAGAGAGAGAGAGAGAGAGAGAGAGAGAGAGAGAGAGAGAGAGAGAGAGAGAGAGAGAGAGAGAGAGAGAGAGAGAGAGAGAGAGAGAGAGAGGAGAGGGAGAGAGAGAGAGAGAGAGAGAGAGAGAGAGAGAGAGAGAGAGAGAGAGAGAGAGAGAGAGAGAGAGAGAGAGAGAGAGAGAGAGAGAGAGAGAGAGAGAGAGAGAGAGAGGGAGAGAGAGAGAGCGAGAGAGAGAGAGGGAGAGAGAGAGAGAGAGAGAGAGAGAGAGAGAGAGAGAGAGAGAGAGAGAGAGAGAGAGAGAGAGAGAGAGAGAGAGAGAGAGAGAGAGAGGAGAGGGAGAGAAAGAGAGAGAGAGAGAGAGAGAGAGAGAGAGGAGAGGGAGAGAAGAGAGAGAGAGAGAGAGAGAGAGAGAGAGAGAGAGAGAGAGTAGAGAGAGAGAGAGCGAGAGAAAATGAGAGAGCCAGAGCGAGAGAAAGAAAGAAAGAGAGAGAGAGAGAAATGTATTTCATAAAAATGTATTTCAAATATATTCTAGTAGAGAGAACATGACTAGCGAGCGTAACCATATGAAAAAAAATAAAGAATAAATGAATAAATGGAATGGAAAACAAATCAAAACAAAAGGCTGGATAAAAATAAGAGAAAAGAAGATGAAATACGTCAATAGTTGATGTCATTGAAGAAATCAAAATGATGAATACAAAAGTAACTAAACAGATAGATATAAAAGAGAAATATACGAAAGAGATAGACATGAAAGAAATTGAAAAAAGAATAAACAAAAATGAATCGCATTAAAAAGAAACCACTGCATGGACAATGTCAGAAGAAAGTCATGCAATATAGACGAACGAGAAGATGATGTATTATTCACATTTATATATATATATATATATATATATATATATATATATATATATATATATATATATATATATATATATAGAGAGAGAGAGAGAGAGAGAGAGAGAGAGAGAGAGAGAGAGAGAGAGAGAGAGAGAGAGAGAGAGAGAGAGTTAGAGATCGATAGATAGATAAATAGAGAGAGAGATAGAGAGAGAGAAAGAGATAGATAGATAGGTAGATAGAGAGATAGATAGATAGATAGATAGATAGATAGAGAGAGAGATAGAGAAAGAGAGCGAGAGGCAGAATCTCTCGCTGCACATTGATTAAGGATTATTATGATGATTATAATGATAATGATGATAACATCATTATCACAACCAAACAACAACAATGATAATAATAATGATAACAATGATGATAAAGATAATGCTTATAAGAATAATGATGATAAAAATAATGATGATAATGGTGATAATACCAATAATGATGACAATGATTATGCCGATAATGATGATTATAATAATGATAAGATTAAGAATAATGATGATAAACATAATGCTAATGATACTAAATAAAAATAATACTAATAATAACAATAATAACATTGATGATAACGATAATCATAAGGAGGATGAAAATGATGATCAGGAAAATAATAATATCATTAATTATAGTGACGATGAAGATGATAATGATAATGATAATGATTATGATGATGATGATAATTACAATGAATATGACATTGCAACGATAAGCCATACTAAGTGCAACAGTATTCCTTTTCTGGTATTATTGGTTGCAACCATCATTTACATTGCAATCAATGCAACAGTACTTCTTCCCTTCGGATTATACTTACTTCTTCTTCGGATATAACATTATAAATAATTATAAATAAATAATCATAAATGAATAAAATAGTACTTCGGATATAACATTATAAATAATTTTAAATAGATAATTATAGATAAATAAAATAGTACTTCGGATATAACATTATAAATAATTATAAATAAATAATTATAAATAAATAAAATAGTACCTCGGATATAACATTATAAATAACTATAAATAAATAATTATAAGTAAATAAAATAGTACTTCGGATATAACATTATAAATAATTATAAATAAATAATTATAGATAAATAAAATAGTACTTCGGATATAACATTATAAATAATTATAAATAAATAATTATAAATAAATAAAATGGTACCTCGGATATAACATTATAAATAATTATAAATAAATAATCATAAATAGATAAAATAGTACTTCGGATATAACATTATAAATAATTATAAATAAATAATTATAAATAAATAAAATAGTACTTCGGATATAACATTATAAATAATGTCGTATCCGGAGTGCAAGATACCGCCTTTGTTTTGAAATAATGCAATGTTGCTAAAGCTACATGTAATGCAATCCTGATGATAAGAGTAATAGAAATTACGATGATGACGATAATAGCCTTAGTATGGATGAGTATAAGACCCATTCCTTTTCTTATTGTAGAGATGGGGTGGGTGGGTGGGTGGGTGGGTGCAACATGTAGAAATAACATCGTTGTATTTCGAATGATTTTCCTCACCAACTTATCAGTTATTGAAGATACCAGAATCAACCTGACAACCGATCATCACTCATCACCACTTTGTCAATTATCAAATCTATCAGAACCAATCTGTCAACTCATCACCATACATCACCAAACTGTCAACCGATTAACGAGATCAGATCCTATTAAACCTGATCATTATTGGCACCATCAGAGTCGAGTCTTTGATCCTGTTCATCTTTTGGGAAATCTAAAATATGAAATAAATGATATGGAATAAAAGATAAAAAAGAAATAAATATATATATATATATTTATTCATATATATATACATATATATATATATATATATATATATATATATATATATATATATATATATATACGTATATATATATATATATATATATATATATATATATATATATATATATATATATATATATATATATATATACGTATATATATACATATATATATATATATATATATATATATATATATATATATATACGTATATATATATATATATATATATATATATATATATATATATATATATATATATATATATATATATATATATATATATATATATATATATATATATATATATATATATATATATATACGTATATATATATATATATATATATATATATATATATATATATATATATATATATATATATATATATATATATATATATATATATATATATATATATATATATATATATATATATATATATATATATATATATATATATATATATATATATATATACATATATATATATATATATATATATATATATATATATATATATATATATATATATATATATATAATATAAAGATAATAAATTTTGTTCTTTAACAATTTGAAATCCTTTCGAAATTTATCTCCTTGCAAGTTTTTTTTTTCTATTCTCTTCTTTTATTCTCTTCTCTTCTTTTATTCTCTTCTCTTTCTTTCTCTTCTTTGTCTTATCAGAAGTATATGAAAAAAATCATATTAGCTTTTAGGGTTCGTAATGCTGTAAAGCCTGCATCTTGTAGTGAATAATTCACGTTATTGGTTATTTTAAATTACCTTTTATTATTTATATCTTATTGATTATTTAATCATTTATCGTTATTGTTATTTTTAACCTTATCTAACCACAAGAAACTGACGAGATGTAAGTAAAAAAGTTGTATAAAAATTTGCATAAAAAATTGTATAAAAATGAAGATGATGATAATGCTGCTGGTGGTAAGGATGATAATGCAAATGATGATGGTGATGATGACAAATCGACAATGATGGGGATAGTGACGGGAATAATAATGATAATGATAAATGGTAATTAATTATGGTAATTAATAATCATGATGATAATCAGAAAAATAAGAATAAGAAGAAATTGATAGAAATGACAATAAATGATGAGGATGATAACAACAATAACAATAATGAAAAGGATAATAGTTATTATAATAATGACAATAATGATAAATATAAGGATGATAACATCAATAATGTTAATAGTGATAAGAATGATAATAACAACATTGATAATAACACAATCATGATGATAATAGCAACAAGAGAACTGATGATAATGATAATAATAATAATGATGATAAGAATAAACAGTTTTGATGATGATGATAATGATGATAATAGTAACGATGATAACAACAAATATGACAAAAATGATAATGATGATATTAATGAAAATAGTAATAATGAGAACGATAGATCGAATGAATCATAATTAGTACAGGTGTGAAGAGAGAGAAAGAGAGAGAGAAAAAAACGGCTATGAAATAAAATGAAGATAGACCATCATTTTAGAGATAAAAATACTATACCCTTAACTAGAGGAAAATAAAGAGGAAGGTGAGGGTGATTATCATAATGATGATAATGATAATGATAATAATGATAATAATAATGGTTAATATTATAATGATAATAACTCTATCAATAGACATACGAATCAATATGATAATGGTAACAATAACAGAAGAAGACATAATAAAAAGATGAATGAAGAAGAAGCAAAAGAAAAAGAAGAAGAAAGTATACAAGAAAAAAAAAAAAAAAAAAAAAAAACTCTTTGATTAATGGAAGTGTCCATATCGTTCAGTTTATATAATTTCCCTTTTTATTTTCTGTATGCCCTTCCTACCCTCTCTATATCTTTGTGTCTCTCTCTTCACATCTCTTTCTCTTCCTACTACTTTCTCTTTCTCTCTCTCCTTTTTCTTTTATTTTATCTACCTTTGTGTTTATCCTCTCTTCCCTACATCGCTTTCTCTCTTACTTCAGTCGCTTTTTCTCTCTTACTTCAATCCCCTTTTCTCTCTTACTTCGGTCACTCTTTCTCTCTTACTTCAATCCCCCTTTATCTCTTACTTCAATCCCCCTTTATCTCTCACTTGAATCCCCCTTTCTCTCTCACTTCAATCACCCTTTCTCTCTTACTTCAATCCCCCTTTCTCTCTTACTTCAATCCCCCTTTCTCTCTCACTTGAATCCCCCTTTCTCTCTCACTTCAATCCCCCTTTCTCTCTTACTTCAATCCCCCTTTCTCTCTTACTTCAATCCCCCTTTCTCTCTTACTTCAATCCCCCTTTCTCTCTTACTTCAATCCCCCTTTCTCTCTACTTAGATCCCCCTTTCTCTCTTACTTCAATCCCCCTTTCTCTCTTACTTCAATCCCCCTTTCTCTCTTACTTCAATCCCCCTTTCTCTCTTACTTCAATCCCCCTTTCTCTCTTACTTCAATCCCCCTTTCTCTCTTACTTCAATCCCCCTTTCTCTCTTACTTCAATCCCCCTTTCTCTCTCATGAATCCCCCCTTTCTCTCTTACCAATCCTTTCTCTCTTACTTCAATCCCCCTTTCTCTCTTACTTCAATCCCCCTTTCTCTCTTACTTCAATCCCCCTTTCTCTCTCACTTCAATCACCCTTTCTCTCTTACTTCAATCCCCCTTTCTCTCGCAATCCCCCTTTCTCTCTTACTTCAATCCCCCTTTCTCTCTCACTTCAATTCCCCTTTCTCTCTCACTTCAATCCCACTTTCTCTCTTACTTTGTCCCCTTTCTCTCTTACTTTAATCCCTTTCTCTCTCACTTCAATCCCCCTTTCTCTCTTACTTCAATCCCCCTTTCTCTCTTACTTCAATTCCCCTTTCTCTCTCACTTCAATCCCCCTTTCTCTCTCACTTCAATTCCCCTTTCTCTCTCACTTCAATCCCACTTTCTCTCTTACTTCAATCCCACTTTCTCTCTTACTTCAGTACCCCTTTCTCTCTTACTTCAATCCCCCTTTCTCTCTTACTTCAATCCCTCTTTTCTCTCTCACTTCAATCCCCCTTTCTCTCTCCGCTTCAATCCCCTTTCTCTCTTACTTCAATCCCACTTTCTCTCTTACTTCAATCCCACTTTCTCTCTTACTTCAGTACCCCTTTCTCTCTTACTTCAATCCCCCTTTCTCTCTTACTTCAATCCCCCTTTCTCTCCCCACTTCAATCCCCTTTCTCTCTCACTTCAATCCCCCTTTCTCTCTCCACTTCAATCCTGCTTTCTCTCTCCTTTAATCCCCCTTTCTCTCTTACTTCAATCCCCCTTTCTCTCTCACTTCAATCCCCCTTTCTCTCTTACTTCAATCCCCCTTTCTCTCTCACTTCAATCCCCCTTTCTCTCTCACTTCAATTCCCCTTTCTCTCTCACTTCAATCCCCCTTTCTCTCTTACTTCAATCCCCCTTTCTCTCTTACTTCAATCCCCCTTTCTCTCTCACTTCAATCCCCCTTTCTCTCTCACTTCAATTCCCCTTTCTCTCTACTTCAATCCCCTTTCTCTCTACTTCAATTCCCTTTCTCTCTTACTTCAATCCCACTTTCTCTCTTACTTCAAATCCCCTTTCTCTCACTTCAATCCCCCTTTCTCTCTTACTTCAATCCCACTTTCTCTCTTACTTCAGTACCCCTTTCTCTCTTACTTCAATCCCCCTTTCTCTCTTACTTCAATCCCCCTTTCTCTCTCACTTCAATCCCCCTTTCTCTCTTACTTCAATCCCACTTTCTCTCTTACTTCAGTACCCCTTTCTCTCTTACTTCAATCCCCCTTTCTCTCTTACTTCAATCCCCCTTTCTCTCTCACTTCAATCCCCCTTTCTCTCTTACTTCAATCCCACTTTCTCTCTTACTTCAGTACCCCTTTCTCTCTTACTTCAATCCCCCTTTCTCTCTCACTTCAATCCCCCTTTCTCTCTTACTTCAATCCCCCTTTCTCTCTTACTTCAATCCCCCTTTCTCTCTCACTTCAATCCCCCTTTCTCTCTCACTTCAATCCCCCTTTCTCTCTCACTTCAATCCCCCTTTCTCTCTTACTTCAATCCCCCTTTCTCTCTCACTTCAATCCCCCTTTCTCTCTCACTTCAATCCCCCTTTCTCTCTTACTTCAATCCCCCTTTCTCTCTCACTTCAATCCCCCTTTCTCTCTTACTTCAATCCCCCTTTCTCTCTTACTTCAATCCCCCTTTCTCTCTTACTTCAATCCCCCTTTCTCTCTCACTTCAATCCCCCTTTCTCTCTTACTTCAATCCCCCTTTCTCTCTTACTTCAATCCCCCTTTCTCTCTTACTTCCAATCCCCTTTCTCTCTTATAATCCCCCTTTCTCTCTTACTTCAATCCCCCTTTCTCTCTTACTTCAATCCCCCTTTCTCTCTTACTTCAATCCCCCTTTCTCTCTTACTTCAATCCCCCTTTCTCTCTTACTTCAATCCCCCTTTCTCTCTTACTTCAATCCCCCTTTCTCTCTTACTTCAATCCCCCTTTCTCTCTTACTTCAGTACCCTTTCTCTCTTACTTCAATCCCCCTTTCTCTCTTACTTCAATCCCCCTTTCTCTCTTACTTCAATCCCACTTTCTCTCTTACTTCAATCCCACTTTCTCTCTTACTTCAGTACCCCTTTCTCTCTTACTTCAATCCCCCTTTCTCTCTCACTTCAATTCCCCTTTCTCTCTCACTTCAATCCCACTTTCTCTCTTACTTCAATCCCACTTTCTCTCTTACTTCAGTACCCCTTTCTCTCTTACTTCAATCCCCCTTTCTCTCTTACTTCAATCCCCCTTTCTCTCTTACTTCAATCCCCCTTTCTCTCTTACTTCAATTCCCCTTTCTCTCTCACTTCAATCCCCCTTTCTCTCTTACTTCAATCCCCCTTTCTCTCTCACTTCAATCACCCTTTCTCTCTTACTTCAATCCCCCTTTCTCTTACTTCAATTCCTTTCTCTCTCACTTCAATCCCCCTTTCTCTCTTACTTCTGATCCTTTCTCTCTCACTTCAATCCCCCTTTCTCTCTTACTTCAATCCCCCTTTCTCTCTCACTTCAATCCCCCTTTCTCTCTCACTTCAATCCCCCTTTCTCTCTTACTTCAATCCCCCTTTCTCTCTTACTTCAATCCCCCTTTCTCTCTCTTACTTGAATCCCCTTTTCTCTCACTTCAATCCCTTTCTCTCTCCTTCAATCCCCCTTTCTCTCTTGTAATCCCCCTTTCTCTCTTCTTGAATCCCCCTTTCTCTCTTACTTCAATTCCCCTTTTTTCTCTCACTTCAATCCCCCTTTCTCTCTCACTTCGATCCCCTTTCTCTCTCACTTCCAATCCCCCTTTCTCTCTTACTTAAATTTATTTCTCTCTCACTTCAATCCCCCTTTCTCTCTTACTTCAATCCCCCTTTCTCTCTCACTTCAATCCCCCTTTCTCTCTCACTTCAATCCCCCTTTCTCTCTTACTTCAATCCACACTCCTACTCTCACTTCAATCCCCCTTTCTCTCTCACTTCAATCCCCCTTTCTCTCTCACTTCAATCCCCCTTTCTCTCTTGCTTTCATCACCTTTCTCTCTCACTTCGATCCCCCTTTCTCTCTCACTTCAATCCCCTTTCTCTCTTACTTTGATCCCCCTTTCTCTCTCACTTCAATCCCACTTTCTCTCTTACTTCAATCCCCTTTCTCTCTCACTTCCGATCCCCCTTTCTCTCTTACTTCAATCCCCCTTTCTCTCTTACTTCAATTCCCCTTTCTCTCTCACTTCAATCCCCCTTTCTCTCTTACTTGAATCCCCTTTTCTCTGCTTCCAATCCCCTTTCTCTCTCACTTCAATCCCCTTTCTCTCTTACTTCAATCCCCCTTTTCTCTCTCACTTCAATCCCCCTTTCTCTCTTACTTGAATCCCCCTTTCTCTCTTACTTCAATTCCCTTTTTCTCTCACTTCAATCCCCCTTTCTCTCTCCCTTCGATCCCCCTTTCTCTCTCACTTCAATCCCCCTTTCTCTCTTACTTCAATCCCACTTTCTCTCTTACTTCAGTACCCCTTTCTCTCTTACTTCAATCCCCCTTTCTCTCTTACTTCAATCCCACTTTCTCTCTTACTTCAGTACCCCTTTCTCTCTTACTTCAATCCCCTTTTCTCTCTTACTTCCAATCCCCACCTCCTCTCTACTTCAATTACTTTCTCTCTTACTTCAATCCCACTTTCTCTCTTACTTCAGGCCCTTGCCCTACTCTCTCTAGCTTCAATCCCCCTTTCTCTCTTACTTCAATCCTTTCTCTCACTTCAATCCCCCTTTCTCTCTTACTTCAATCCCCCTTTCTCTCTCACTTCAATCCCCCTTTCTCTCTTACTTCAATCCCCCTTTCTCTCTCACTTCAATCCCCTTTCTCTCTTACGATAATCCCTTTCTCTCTTACTTCAATCCCCCTTTCTCTCTTACTTCAATCCCCCTTTCTCTCTTACTTCAATCCCCCTTTCTCTCTCACTTCAATCCCCCTTTCTCTCTCACTTCAATCCCCCTTTCTCTCTCACTTCAATCCCCCTTTCTCTCTTACTTCAATCCCCCTTTCTCTCTTACTTCAATCCCCCTTTCTCTCTCACTTCAATTCCCCTTTCTCTCTCACTTCAATCCCCCTTTCTCTCTTACATTAATCCCCTTTTCTCTCTTGCTTCAATCCCCTTTCTCTCTCACTTCAATCCCCCTTTCTCTCTTACTTCAATCCCCCTTTCTCTCTTACTTCAATCCCCCTTTCTCTCTTACTTCAATCCCCCTTTCTCTCTTACTTCAATCCCACTTTCTCTCTTACTTCAATCCCACTTTCTCTCTTACTTCAGTACCCCTTTCTCTCTTACTTCAATCCCCCTTTCTCTCTCACTTCAATTCCCCTTTCTCTCTCACTTCAATCCCACTTTCTCTCTTACTTCAATCCCACTTTCTCTCTTACTTCAGTACCCTTTCTCTCTTACTTCAATCCCTTTCTCTTACTTCGTCCCACTTTCTCTCTTACTTCAGTACCCCTTTCTCTCTTACTTCAATCCCCCTTTCTCTCTCACTTCAATTCCCCACTTTCTCTCTCCTTCCAATCCCACTTTCTCTCTTACTTCCGTCCCACTTTCTCTCTTACTTCAGTACCCCTTTCTCTCTTACTTCAATCCCCCTTTCTCTCTTACTTCAATCCCCCTTTCTCTCTTACTTCAATCCCCCTTTCTCTCTTACTTCAATTCCCCTTTCTCTCTCACTTCAATCCCCCTTTCTCTCTTACTTCATTCCCCCTTTCTCTCTTACGCTAATCCCCTTTCTCTCTTACTTCAATCCCCCTTTCTCTCTTACTTCAATCCCCCTTTCTCTCTCACTTCCAATCCCCCTTTCTCCTCTCGCACAATCCCCCTTTCTCTTCTTCAATCCCCCTTTTCTCTCTTACTTCAATCCCCCTGCACCACTCTTACTTCAATCCCCCTTTCTCTCTCACTTCAATCCCCCCTTTCTCTCTCGCCAATCCCCCTTTCTCTACACTTCAATCCCCCCTTTCTCTCTCACTTCAATCCCCCTTTCTCTCTTACTTCAATCCCCCTTTCTCTCTCACTTCAATCCCCCTTTCTCTCTTATTTCAATCCCCCCTTTCTCTCTCACTTGAATCCCCCTTTCTCTCTCACTTCCAATCCCCCCTTTCTACTCTCACTTCAATCCCCCCCTTTCTCTCTGCTTCAATCCCCCTTTCTCTCTCACTTGAATCCCCCTTTCTCTCTTATTTCAATCCCCCTTTACTCTCTCTTGAATCCCCCTTTCTCTCTTACTTGAATCCCCCTTTCTCTCTCACTTGAATCTCCTTTTCTCTCTTACTTGAATCCCCCTTTCTCTCTCACTTCAATCCCCCTTTCTCTCTCACTTGAATCCCCCTTTCTCTCTTACTTGAATCCTCCTTTCTCTCTCACTTGAATCCCCCTTTCTCTCTCACTTGAATCCCCCTTTCTCTCTCACTTGAATCTCCTTTTCTCTCTTACTTGAATCCTCCTTTCTCTCTCACTTCAATCCCCCTTTCTCTCTCACTTGAATCTCCTTTTCTCTCTTACTTGAATCCCCCTTTCTCTCTCACTTGAATCTCCTTTTCTCTCTTACTTGAATCCCCCTTTCTCTCTCACTTGAATCCCCCTTTCTCTCTCACTTGAATCTCCTTTTCTCTCTTACTTGAATCCCCCTTTCTCTCTCACTTGAATCTCCTTTTCTCTCTTACTTGAATCCCCCTTTCTCTCTCACTTCAATCCCCCTTTCTCTCTTACTTGAATCCCCCTTTCTCTCTCACTTCAATCCCCCTTTCTCTCTGCTTCAATCCCCTTTCTCTCTCACTTCAATCCCCCTTCTCTCTTACTTCAATCCTTCCTTTCTCTTGCTTCAATCCCCCTTTCCCTTCAATCCCTTTCTCTCTCACTTCAATCCCCCTTTCTCTCTCACTTCAATCCCCCTTTCTCTCTCACTTCAATCCCCCTTTCTCTCTCACTTCAATCCCCCTTTCTCTCTCACTTCAATCCCCCTTTCTCTCTCACTTGAATCCCCCTTTCTCTCTCACTTGAATCCCCCTTTCTCTCTCTCTCTTACTTCAATCCCCCTTTCTCTCTTACTTCAATCCCCCTTTCTCTCTTACTTCAATCCCCCTTTCTCTCTCACTTGAATCC
>BOPN01005848.1:0-10000 GCA_017312705.2 Penaeus japonicus | reverse complement strand
AAAACAAAAGCGATTGCAACGAAAGGGTAGAGATTGCAACAACATCGGCAAAAGGACTTATTCCAATCTTATGGATCGAGGTTTGATCATGAACTACCATGAGAAAATACTGAAGAGAACGTTATTCCTGGGAAAGATAGGACTAGAACCATCTGGACAGAGACTTGTAATGATAGTGATAAAATGATTGTAATTACAAATACTTCAGATTTAGATGACGTGAAACACAATAACATGAAAGTTAAAACAACAAGGAGAGATTATCATTATTATTTAGAAAGAAAAACAACAAGGAGAGAGTATTACTATACATTTAAAAAGAATGTAAACTTCTAATGACAAAAAAAGAAGAAGAAGAAGAAGAAGAAGAAGAAGAAGAAGAAGAAGAAGAAGAAGAAGAAGAAGAAGAAGAAGGTCTTAGGAGCGAAAGACCATAAAAAGTTACAGGACAACATGACATGGATTTCCTCCTCATGAGACAAGGTTGTGCAATTGTATTTATGCAAATGACAACATGAAAGTTATTAACAATCATATTAACAATGATAATGATGGTGAAAAGGAATTATGAAAATGGTTGTAATAATGATGTATTTGATTGATTATTATGATTATGAAAATAATTGTGATAATAATGGTGATGATGCTAATAAATATAACACCAGTAATAGTAATCATGATGATGATAACAATGATAATGATGATGAAAATAATGATAATGACAGTAATGATGATGATAATGATAATAATGATGAATTTGATAATGATGATAGTAATGATCATTGTGATAACGATGATTATAATGATGATGATTATGATAAAAATATAGATAATAATAATAATGATAATAATATTAATGAAAACAATGATATTAATGATGAAAATGATAAGAATAATGTTGATGAGATGATAATGATGACAGTAATAATAATGATAATGATAATGAGTATAATAATAATGATTACAGCGATAACAATGATGATAATGATGACAATAGTGATGATGATAATAATTACGATAATAAAATAATAATAATAGTAATAATGATAATGAGGATAATAATAAAGATAATAATAGTAATGATAATAACAGTAATAGCAATAATAATGATAATGGTAATCATAGCAATAATAAAGATGATGATGAGAATCATCATCATGATAATGATGACAAGAAAGAATATGCCAATAATGATAATGATGATAGCAATGATAATGATAATATGCTAATGATGATAATGAGATGATGACAATATTATTAATAATGATAATAATGATGTAAATAGTGATAATGATAATAACAGCAATAGTAATAATGATGATGATGATATTGATAATGATGATGATAATATTGATAATGATGATGGTAATAATAACAATGTTAATGATGATAAGAATAATGATGATAACATTTTTAATATTCTTTGTCATCCCCATCCTAAATATGATTACTATTATAACTATCACTGGATCATTATTATTATGAATATCATTTGTAGCCTATTATCATGATTCTCATCTTCATCATCATTATGAATGCTATCATCACCACCACCATCATTTCCATCATCATTATCACAACCACAATCTCCATCAACATTAGCCACCACCATCATCTATCACCATTGTCGTCACCATCATCATTATCACAACCACAATCTCCATCAACATTAGCCACCACCATCATCTATCACCATTGTCGTCACCATCATCATATCACCACCTCTAATTCTATCTTTATCGTCACCACCACCACCATTAGGCACCACTACCACCACCATTAGTCACCACCACCACCACGATTAGTCACTACCACCACCATTAGTCACCACCACTACCACCATTAGTCACCACTACCACCATTAGTCACTACCACTACCACCATTAGTCACTACCACCATTAGTCACCACTACCACCATTAGTCACCACTACCACCATTAGTCTCCACCATCACCATTAGTCACCACCACCACCACCATTAGTCACCACCCCCACCACCATTAGTCACCACCACTACCACCATTAGTCACCACCACCATTAGTCACCACTACCACCATTAGTCACCACCATCACCATTAGTCACCACCACCACCACCATTAGTCACCACCACCACCATCAGTCACCACTACCACCATTAGTCACCACTACCACCATTAGTCACCACTATCACCATTAGTCACCACCATCACCATTAGTCACCACCACCACCATTAGTCACCACTACCACCATTAGTCACCACCACCACCATTAGTCACCACTACCACCATTAGTCACCACCACCACCACCATTAGTCACCACCACCACCACCATTAGTCACCACCACCACCATTAGTCACCACCATCACCACCATCAATCCCATCTACATGTTCCCCTCTTATGCCATTTGGGTACAAAGCCTTTTCTCGAGTTAAAAGTCTTTTATTTGCGTCTCTACAAGATGATACTTACAGTATGTTATGTTCATTGCCATTTCCTTCCAGATAGGGATAGTAATATACACTAAAACTTGCATATTACTGTAGTTACGCTATCCTGAGAGAAGGAGGGAGGATGGGAGGAAGGGGAGGAAGGGGAGGAAGGAGGAGGAGGAGGGGGGAGGGGGGGGGGCTGTTTTAGTTGGATATCACAGATGGGTTATCCGTGAGGGGGTTGGTTATGCTGTAGGGGTTATCATAAGGGAGGGTGGGCGGTGGGGGGTATCTGAGGGGGGGAGTTTATTTTTTCTGATGGGGGTTATTCACACGAGGGTGATTTTCCGTGTATTTTCGATAATTTTCAAATTTGTGTTCGGCTACACGAATATGTTTTGGAAGCCTTTCAAGCTTTCTATTAAAGTCAAATGGAGATCTTTGGTTTAGAACTATTACAATATATATATATATATATATATATATATATATATATATATATATATATATATATAAGAAAGTTGTATGTTATCTATGAGGCAATAACTAGTCATAACAGGACACGTCCAAACATGTAGAAATTTTTCAAATTATCATTCAAATTATCAGTATCATAATAAACAACGATACAACCAACTCATTTGCATCCTTGTTTACATTGGATAATCCGAGTCCCAAAACGTTGTCCAAATCATATATTTTTTTTCGCAGACATTTCGGATATTCAGCCTACGGTCGTCTTGGCACATTTGCATGGCAATATTGTGCAATTATAGTGTTATGAATACTCTTTTGCAACCTAGCCACCCTTCGAAATGTTTGAGAACAACATTCTTGTTGTTTACAAACGCGTGCACAGATAAGGAGTGTGAGAATTATATATCATGCTTATATATGATATTAATTACAGCAATAAATTCATATATTCGTATATGGATCTACTGCTGTAATTAACATCTTAAATAAGCATGATATATAATTCTCATAAGGAGTAATCGGGCTTCGTGTTATAGAGAATAGACTATCATGTGATATCCCCCTTAGAAATGTTATCCTAAGGCGGGTAGAGTAGGTTATCCAAGGAAGGTTATCCTAAGGGGGAGAGGGTTATCCTAGCGGAGATATCCTTGGGGGGAGGGAATTATCCAAGGAAGGTTATCCTAAGGGGGAGAGGGTTATCCTAGCGGAGATATCCTTGGGGGGAGGGGATTATCCAAGGAAGGTTATCCTAAGGGGGAGAGGGTTATCCTAGCGGAGATATCCTTGTGGGGAGGGAATTATCCAAGGAAGGTTATCCTAGCGGAGATATCCTTGGGGAGAGGGATTATCCTACGAGAGGTATCCTAGGCGGGTGGGGGTGGGGGGTAGGGGTAAGGGCATCTTAACGAGGATGTCCATGAAGGAGGGAGGGGGGTATACTACCGATTACATCCTGAGGGTGGAGGAAGGTCTAAGAGGGTTATCCTAAAAAGGAGGGGAGGGGGGAGGGGGAGGGGGTTTATATTCCAGGAGGACTATATTCGGGAGCTTATATTATGGCGATCTATTGCATGTGAATCAATGTCAACATCATCCTTCGCTCTATATGTTCGGATGATTCCTTCTCTCTCCTTAGCTTTATTTTTTTCATTTCTTCTGCAACTTGATTCCTTCTTCTTCTTCTTCTTCTTCTTCTTCTTCTCTCTTTTTCTCTTTCTCTCTTTCTCTCTCTCTCTCTCTCTCTCTTTCTCTCTCTCTCTCTCTCTTTCTCTCTCTCTTTTCTCTCTCTCTCTCTCTCTCTCTCTCTCTCTCTCTCTCTCTCTCTCTCTCTCTCTCTCTCTCTCTCTCTCTCTTCTCTCTCTCTCTCTCTCTCTCTCTCTCTTTCTCTCTCTCTCTCTCTCTCTCTCTCTCTCTCTCTCTCTCTCTCTCTCTCTCTCTCTCTTTCTCTCTCTCTCTCTTTCTCTCTCTCTCTCTCTCTCTCTCTCTCTCTCTCTCTCTTTCTCTCTCTCTCTCTCTCTCTTTCTCTCTCTCTCTCTCTCTTTCTCTCTCTCTCTCTCTCTCTCTCTCTCTCTCTCTCTCTCTCTTTCTCTCTCTCTCTCTCTCTCTCTCTCTCTCTTTCTCTCTTTCTCTCTCTCTCTCTCTCTCTCTTTCTCTCTCTCTCTCTCTCTCTCTCTCTCTCTCTCTCTCTCTCTCTCTCTCTCTCTCTCTCTCTCTCTCTCTCTCTCTCTTTCTCTCTCTCTCTCTCTCTCTCTCTCTCTCTTTCTCTCTCTCTCTCTCTCTCTCTCTCTCTCTTTCTCTCTCTCTCTCTCTCTCTCTCTCTCTCTCTCTCTCTCTCTCTCTCTCTCTCTCTCTCTTTCTCTCTCTCTTTTTGTTTCCGTTTCGTGGCCCCCTACGTCCCTTCCTTCTATTTGTTTCTCCTTTATTCCCCTTCTGTTCGTTTTTCTCATTCTCTTTATTTCCTCCTCTTCTCCTTCTTCTGCTCTTCTTCTTTCCCTCTTTCTCCTTCCCCCTCCAAGTTCTTCTCTCCTTTTGAGTCTTCCTCTCTCCCCTTTTCTTCTTTCTTTCGCCATTTTCTTTCTACCTCTTTATGTCTTTTCCCTTTCTTTCCTCTTTTAATCCATTTCTCCCTCTTTCTTTCTTCTTTTTATCCCTCTTTTTTCTTCTTTATATTCCCTCTTCTTTCTATTCTTCCCCATTTTTCACACTTCCTCCCCCCCTCTCTTCTCTATCTTCTCCTCTTTTCTCTTTTTTCTCTCTTCCTCTTAATTTTCCTCTTTCTGCCCTCCCCCTCTCGTCTTCCCCATCTCCCTTCTCCACTTTCTTCCCTCTCTTTCGCCCTCCCTCCTCCTCTCTTATCTCTTCTCCTTCTTCCTTTTCTTTCATCTATCTCATCTCCTCATTCTATTCTCTCCTCCTTCTTCCTCCTCTCCTCCCCCTCTCTCATATACTCTCCCCACCTTCTTCCTCCTCTTTCTCCCTTCCTCCTTCTCCTCCTTCATCGCTCTCTCCTCCTCCTCTACCCTTCTCAACTCCTCCACCTTCTTCTTCTTTCTGCCCTCGTCCTCCTCCTCTCTCGTTTCCTTTCACCTTCTTTTTCACCCGTCTTCCTTCTTCTCTCTGTTCTCCTTCCTCCTCCTCCTCCACCTCCTTTAATTTCCCCTCCTCCTCCTCTTCCTCCTCCTTCTACCTCTCCTCTCACTCATCTCCTCTTCCCTCCTCCCTCCTTTCCCCTCCCGCCGCCTATACCACCTCATTTCATTCCTTCCTTCTACCTCTCCTCTCATCTCCTCCTCCCTCCTTTCCCCCCTCCTTTCCCCCCCTCCCCTCCCGCCGCCACCAACTCACTCCATTCCTTCCTTCCCTTCCCCCTCCCCCTCCACCCCCTCCACCCCCTCCCCAATCCCCAATCCCCTCATCGGCTCTCCTCCGGGCTATTTTCCGTAGCACTTATCAGCTGGTCGTCCGGCCGACCCCCGGGGAGCAGTTGGCGTCGTGAATCCAGCAATCCGGGAGGCCGTTCGTGTAGCTGAGGGAATTTCCCGGAGTTATCACCCGGCCCGGATTCTCCCAACGATGCTCGAACGGGGATGGTGGGTGGGTGTGGGGTTGGGGGAGGGAGGGTGGGTGGGTGGGTGGTTGTGGAGGGTGGGACACGGGGCTGGGGATTGGGGATGGGGTGTGTAAGGGTGTTTGGGGTGGGGGAGGGGGGAGGGGATGGGGTGTGTAGGGGTGTTTGGGGTGGGAGGGGGAGAGGCAGGAGGGTGGGCGGGTGGGTGTGGAGGGTGGGGAAACGGGGCTGGGATTGGGGGTGTGTAGGGATGTGTGGGGAGGGAGAGGGGGAGAGGCGGTCGGGTGAGTGGGTGGGTGTGGAGGGTGGGGAACGGGGTTGGGGATGGGGTATCTAGGGGTGTGTGTGAGGGGAGGGGGGGAATGGCGGTGGAGGTGGGGGGTTGGGGGGAGGGAGGGGGTCGCGACCCGTGACCAGATGTTGGGGTTGTGTCTTCTCTTTTCGCGTGTGTTGGGGGGGGGGGGGGGGGGGGGGTTGTTTGTGTGTGTTGTTTTATTGTTTATTAGCTTGTGTGTTTATGAGTTTGTTTTTTTATGTTTGTTAGTTTTTGTTGGTAAGTCTTTATTTTGTGTGTGTTTTTGTGTATATTTTCTGTATTTGTTTTACGTGCGCATTTTTTTTTATTAGACTGTTTGTGTGTATGTTTGCTTTTGACGTACGTGTTTGTGTTTGTTTGTGGATGTTTGTGCTTTTGTTTGTGTTTGTATCTGATAGCTAAGCTTCGATTTTCAGATGCTTTATATACTTACTTGATAGATTTTTATAGAATTTTCTTCCTGCCCGTTTGCTTTTTTTTTTTTTTTTTTTTTTTTTTTTTTTTTTTTAGGAAAGCATATTTTTCTTCTTATATGTTTGTCTTATGTTTGTCTTAATCTAGTGTCTGGCAAGATTAATGTCTGGAGATTGTATATCTATATTAGATGTTTCTCTTTCTCTTTTTTTTCTCTCTCCTCTCTCTATATCTTTCTTTCTCTCTCTCTCTCTCTCTATCTCTCTCTCTCTTTCTTTCTCTGTCTCTCTCTCTTTCTCTCTCTCTCTCTCTCTCTCTCTCTCTCTCTCTCTCTCTCTCTCTCTCTCTCTCTCTCTCTCTCTCTCACTGTCTCTCCCTCTCTTTATTTTTATTTCTATCTATCTATCTGTCTCTCTCATTCTCTTTCTCCTCCCCCCCTCCTTCTCTCTTAATATCTGCGTCTGTGTGTCTCTCTTTCTCCTGAAGAAAGACATAAAAAAATAATAGTAAAACATATCAAAATGTAATGATCACAAAACTGATAAAAAACAGGTGGAAAAAAACCCTGAACCAAACTTTAGGTAATACCGAGAGGGCTCCGTTTTCTATGCTTTTTGTATATTAATATCCTTCTTTCCCACGCGGGGGTAAACTCATGTAAAACGTGTCCGAAATCGCTTTAACTTGCAAGTTCAGTTATTGTTTCAATTTCCCCCAAACAAGCAAAGTGCCACTTAATTTTGCGAATTTCTGGGTTTGTCGCTTGAACATAACATCCCACTGCTATTTCGTTGTGTGTATTTTGGCAAGTGTGTGTCTTTGTTATTGTTATTGATATTTTCATTGTTTTTGTGATTATTGTCGTTATTGTCATTATCATAATTGCTATTGCTATCATTATCATCATTACTATTGTTATTATTGTCATTATTTAATCTATTGCAATTATTGTTGTTGTTGTTACTGCTGTTGTTTTTGTTACTGTTTTGTTTTGTTTTTGTTATTATTATCACCATTATTCTTTTTATCCTCATCATCATAATTATTATCATTATCATTATAGTATTATTATATCATTATTATTCTTTCATGTCATATTTTCGGGCGGGGAGGGGGGGGGTGTTAACATTGAGTATGTTTTGTTGTTGTTGTTGTTATTGGCCAAGTTGTGTGTGTCTTTGTGTTTTTACTTATGTGTTGTTTATGGCTCTTAGTGTATTTGCCTTGCGTGTATTTTGTTAGTCAGTCTCTTTTTTCATATTTGTTATTATCATTATTATTATCATCATTATTATCAGCATAATCATTATTACTATTGTTATTGATACTATCAATAATAATGATAATAATACTATATATATATATACACATATATGTAGACATATACATACATATATGCACATATATATTCTTTTCGCGTAAACACCCACTTTCACTCCCTCTTTGTCTCTCCCAGCCTTCAAATGTTCCCAACGCACCAAATAAGCCAAATTCCGAGTAACATCTAAAATACGTGTCTTTCCTAGTACTCATACCAACTTTCTTTCTATGTCCTTGGCTTATCCACAGTTAGAATACTGGTATGTTGTGCTTAGCATGTAAATTGATTATATATGGTTATGTATTATGATATATGATACTGTTTATATATATGTGTATATATATTTTGCGTAGAATATGGATTTTCTCTCACTGGCTTTGGTATCTTCTTTGTTTGAGTTCATTAACTTTGCTTTTAATTTTCAAAGTGATTGTCGAAATCGTTCTTGTGATAACATCACTATAATAGTCAGATTCGAAGGGGAAAAAAGGCCTAACCAAAAGTGAATGATCTCTTTCTCTCTCTCTCCCTCTCTTTCTCACTCACTCACTCACTCATTCACTCTCTCTTTCTCTCCCTCTCTCTCGCTCGCCCCCCCCCCCCTCTCTCTCTCTCTTTTTCTCTCTCTCTCTCTCTCTCTCTCTCTCTCTCTCTTTCCCTCCATCCATTATATTATTTATCAGATATTTCAGGATCGCCTTTAATGTGCAGTATGTGTAGCGCGATTTCATACGCAATATTTACAAAAGAAGATTGGAATGAAAAAAAAAAAATCACAGAGTCAAAGAGAAAAGAAAACAAAAATATCCAAATAAAAGATATACACATTTTTTATTCCATGAGTCTTTTGTAACAAAATGTAATGAATATGTTAAATGCCCCCCCCCCCTCTCTCTCTCTCTCTTTCATCCCCTCCACACCGTAAATCTAAAGAAATAATTCCGAACGATCCTTCAGACAACTGAATCCGAACATTGAAAAAAGAAAGCGAGAGAGAGAGAGAAAAAAAAAAAACGACCGAAACGCCGGCGGACATTTTTTTTCCTCTCTGAGAAAGCGAGCGATTTCAACTCCATATGGCAGCGACAGGTGGATAGAGGCTGGTCTGTGTGTGTCTTCACCCCCTTAACTCCCCTTCCCCTTCCTCTCTACCTCTTTCATTCTTTTTTGTACGTTCTATCTTCTTCCTCCTCCTCATCATCATATTTTTGTAGGCCTTCTTTATCTCCAAATTGTTCTCATTTTCTCTTTGATTTTTGCCTTTCGTTTCCCCCTTCTAGTTTTGTTTTAGTTTTTATTGTTATAATCATAACTTTTATTTGTATTTATATATTTTTTCTGATGTTACCATCATTATCGGTGGTGCTGGCGCTGTCGTGATCACCTTTATCACATCAATCAGCACCACACCACTAGCATCACCACCATTGTCACCACCACCACGACCGGCAATCATCATTAATCACCATTATTCACCACCATCACAGGGTTTACTCTCCCAGAACCCAAAGAGTTTACAGCAAGCCTCAAAGACTCGTGTGAGACCAAAACATTCGAGCACACCCTCGTGTCTCAAAGGCAAAATCAAGATTATTCTTACTCAACGGCCTATGAACGAGAATGTTTGATGTAGCCTGGATCCTCGAGTTCCGGATGTGTTCTCCGAATTAATTAAATCTAAGTTTGTTTCTCCCCCCCCCCCCTTCCATTTTATCTTTGTCTTTTTCTTCTTCGTTTCCCATCTTCCTCTCTCTTTCTTTTTTCTCTAATCTTGTTTTCCTTCTCACCTTCCAGGGTTTTTTTCAGATTTACCCAACCAACGGTTTTCCCTTGTTATTTTTTCATTCACTTTTCATATTTGAACTTTTTATTCATTCTCATATCTCTTTCTATCTATCTATCTATCCATTTCTCTCTCTCTCTCTCTCTCTCTCTCTCTCTCTCTCTCTCTCTCTCTCTCTCTCTCTCTCTCTCTCTCTCTCTCTCTCT
>BOPN01005847.1:80693-88287 GCA_017312705.2 Penaeus japonicus | reverse complement strand
GAGAGAGAGAGAGAGAGAGAGAGAGAGAGAGAGAGAGAGAGAGAGAGAGAGAGAGAGAGAGAGAGAGAGAGAGAGAGACCCGCATGAAGGTGGCACTGTCAACAAGCGTAGATGAGCGCCCACCGGGAGGAGGAGAGGGAGGAGGAGGAGGAGGAGGAGGGGAAGGAGTAGGAGGAGGAGGGGGAGGGGGAGGAGTAGGAGTAGGAGTAGGAGTAGGAGGAGGAGGGGGAGGGGGAGGAGTAGGAGTAGGAGTAGGAGTAGGAGTAGGAGTAGGAGTAGGAGTAGGAGGAGGAGGCGGCGGCGGCGACAGGCGCGGGCGTGGAAGGATTGACCTGGTTTTCGGGCGGCGGGCGCGGTGTCGGCGCGGGCGAGGCACAGGAGGATACTTCGGTCGGAAATTCAAGGAAAAGTTTCCAAAACTCGCGCAGACGCTCAAGACCACGTATGACCGCGGGAATCACATCCGCTGTTATAACGTACATATGATGTAAGCAATGTACACAGTGTGTGTGCGTATATTTAGGAGTGTATAAAGCACACATACATACATAAATACATGTAGACCTATACCCACACACGCGCGCGCGCGCTCCTGTAGCCGACGTGCCGGCTGTGGAGACGAGTGAACTCGGACACCATCCCGACACGCTCCGCTTCGCCGCTTCGGGAGGCGACGGTCCCGTTCCTCGAGGCGACGAGACCGACGGAGCCTTAACGGGATGATCCTGAGGTGGCGAAGGCGGGGCATCGGTCACCAGGCTTCCTTCCCTCAAAGGACTCCCGAGGAAGGGAGGAGAGCCGAGCGCCCGCCCTCACGCAACCCTTCCCGAGGCGCCGGCTCGCTCGGAGTCGCCACGGGAGGGCGGAGGGAAGGAAGGCTGGGACACAGGATGCAGAGAGGACTCGCCTTTGAAGGAGAGAGGGACGGTGCAGGGATGGAAGGAAGGAATTGGGGGAGGATGGAGTAGGGGATGGATGGATGAAAGGAAGGATGGAGGGATTTGGGGAAGGGCGAAGTAGGAGAAGGCCGAAGTGAATGAATGAGTGAGTGAGTGAGAGAGTGTGAGAATGTGAAAGAGAGAGAGAGAGAGAGAGAGAGATGAGGGTGAACAAACTGGTACAAAGCAGCGTGGTCTAGACACTTGATCCAACACAGCAACAGAAAAATGTGCATCCAGATCCTTTGGCAATGCAAATATACGCAGTCGTACCTGCATGACTACAAGTACAAGCATATAGAAATAGATCACAAATACCCAATACACTCAAGCACCAACACAAACATACTTACGTAACAAAACAAGGACAAAAACCCGTCCGGGATCCTACCAGTGGTTCTACACGTTCGCACACACACCCCCACCCCCAGAGAGAGAGAGAGAGAGAGAGACAGATAATATAAAAAGAGAAAAAGAAAGAGAAAGAGAGAGAGAGAGAGAGAGAGAGAGAGAGAAATAGACACAGAGACTATAAAAAGAGAAAGAGAGAGAGAGAGAAATAGAGAGATAGACATAGATACTATAAAAAGAGAAAGAGAGAGAGAAGGAGAGACTGAATTTTAAGGTCATGTGGGAAGGGGGAACTTAGACTCTGTCAACACACTTTAGGTGTCCTGGAATTCCGAGCATTTACAGTAATTATGCTATGGCTGAACAACAATTCCCGTTAAGGTAACACCTATGGTAACTAGAATAATGGTAGCCAACCGATAAAGAACTTTGGAGTCACTTAATCAAATTGTACTGTATAATCAAATCAAGAGGCTAGTTATACGAGGAAAAAATTATACTTATGACATATGATTAGGATAGTTGAAACAGCGTAGAGACAGCTATGACATACCATTCTGAGAAATTAAGCGGATTATTAAGATAATGATGATAACAATAATGACAACTACAAAAATGTATAAATAAGTAAACACACGCACGTACAAGACAGAGGTTGGCCAGAACCACCTGTTGACCATTGGGACCGGCTGGAGTTGAGATTTAGCCTTCTGCATATATGTAAATATATATATGTATTATGTCTATAGGGACCTGTACTGAACATGTGGGTTCCATAATAACTTAGGAAATGAAGATATATAAACTGTGACTCTAGCCTGTAATTACTAAACAGCAAAAACTACACTAGGATAAATATTAAATCACAAAATATCAAATGAAGATAAATGTCCAAATACAAATATAACATCTATTGGAAATTGCTATTGCAGTTGGGTACACAAACACAAAGAACATATAAATATCTTCTTTTATTACAGCTTAATAAATATAACATTGGCAGTAAAAACTTTTTTTTTGAAGTTTTCTGAGGTAATATATTTATTGTTTTTTTCATTGCATTTTATTTAAAGTACTATCATGCTGAAGTACTACACATGGACATTAAGCATGTAAATATAATTTGTGTGAGTGTGTGTGTGTGTTTGTGTGTGTGACTGTGTTTGTGTGTATGTGACTGTGTGTATGTCTGAGTGTGCATCTGTGTTTGTATCTGAGTGTGTGCGTGTGTCCATAGATTTGAAGAAAATAACGTGGAAAAAACACTGTAACACATAACAACAAATTGATTATTCAAAATATCAAAAGGTGAAATAAATATAACATGCACAACAATGATGCCTTCTTTCAGCATCAGTAATATCACAATACTCAGTCACTTACAAGTAAAGAGAATAATGCCCTGAAGTTTACAGATCTTTTCTTCTTAGATATCGACTGGAAGTACAAGAGTTATGAAATAGATGTGTACAAAGGTCTCAAAATTCATTACCTTTTTGGGGGCGAAACATGTGGGACTGCTCTATAAATACTATATCTGAAAAATTACCAACAGTCGGTAACTGTTTTAGAATTGTTTCAATACATTTTCCTGCGTCAATAGTCAATGAGACCTTTTACAAAATCATCTATCTGCAAAACATTCAACATAATTATTTAACTAACATGGAGCAAAATTATATTTTGGCACCATGTACATCACAGGGCAAATCCTTAATATTCTAGCACATTAATCAACCTACACATAATGGACAGAACTGCAACATTCACTGCAAAAGACAGATCTTTCAACAAACTGAGCACAATCTTGTGTTCTGAACAGCTCATCTATTGTACATTCAATGATCAGAGTCCGCATTTTGGGAGATTCTATATTGAGACGATAACTTAGGTAGATCTTGACAATAAAGTTTGACTTACAAGATGGAAACTACTTTACCCTTTTCAATCAGTTACCTTCTCCAATTGTTAATATTAAATGTTACAACTTAAATACTATGTTTGTGCTATCAACATCAATGTCACAATATCAATAATGGCATGGAAATGAAATTGCACACATCCCCTCTTAATCTTCACATCTTCAACAATATCATCCCTATAAGGTGTACAATAATAACAGAACTTGAACAAATATCTTAGAAACACAAAGATAAAATGTTCTTTTGCTTAAATTCTGACACTACATTTTGAGGTAAATATTGCGATGCAGTGAGTATTATTACTTTGAACATAAATTAAGAAATAAATAAAATGCTTACAATAGCCATTAATATCTTTAAATTATTTTGTTTTAAAATACATATAAAACATCATATTGTTAACTTACATTACACTACATTTAGTATGATTTAGATACTGTCGTAGAAACTGATACTTCATACAGATCACACAGAAAGCAAAATCTCTACAGAATGAAATTGACAATAATGGTCACCATTCTAATGCAGAATAACAGATGATGAAATGAGCACAGATGCAAATCTAAATATTGATTGAATTGTATGTGAGGAAGTCCCGCCATGTGGGAGGTAAAGTGGTCTTGGACAGGGCCAAGAGAGACGCAGGTCCCAAGTGAAGTGTGAGCGCTCGGCGACACACACTTGACAGTTTGGGGGGCTGTCTTGTGGCGTCGTGAAGTAGTGCTCGTATTCCTGAGTCCTGTACGTCGCTGTCGATCATGCCACCATGAATGAGTCTCTTTGTACGAGCACCAGCAGCAAGAAGCAGAGCAACGGCACCCCAGGTGGCATCCCTCCCTGCCGACCCCAAAGGTGTATGGCCCAGATGGTCTTCTGTGTCAGTGTCAGCACCAGCTGTCAGAAGGATTCTAAGGAGATTGATCCGGTGATCCAGGACGGCAAGGTGCAAGGGAGTGTGGCCCAAGGAAGTCTTGGCATTCAGTGCCTCCTTTGTTCCATACTCTAATGCTGCTTTAAGAACACTCTCTGCATCACATCTGCCATTACGTACGGCGATGTGAAGGGGCGTCTCTGTATTGCGGTTCAGTATTCCCACAGCAGGCGGGTGAGCAGTTGCCAGCTGCCGCACAACATGAGCTGGCATTCCACTGACATCAACAGCATAGTGCAAAGGGGTGTTGCCCATGTTGTCAAGTAATGAAGGGTCAGCACCAGAGGACAGCAGCAGCTCAACCAAAGCAGCATTGCCAGAGCCAGCAGCGTAATGGAGGGCAGTACGACTGTCATCATCTAAGGAGTCTACATTTGCACGGTGGCTCAGGAGCAACTGCACCAGCTCTGTTAACAATGGGAAGGAACATATAAATACATATTAACTTTCTTTCCCATTGATTGTTACATCTAACCTTTACCAACACAGAAGGGGGTTAGGTGCAACATGCAGAGGACAGACCAGCCTCCATTGTCATGGTATGGATAAGTGGGATGGGGAATTCACCCACTTATGCCATGGAGGGTATAGCAGCCATCCTGAGTCAAAAGTGTTTGCAAAACTTACCTAATTGATTAATCATTCAAAATGTTGGCAAGCTCTTAGATATAAAAGAAGATTAAATCAGGAAGGAATAATTTCAATTTTTCAGTATAACCATACTAAAAAAGTCATGAGAAACATTACATTCTCCTCAACAGTTACTTATTATGACATCTGACACTAACCAGATTACACTAACCAATATTTCTATGTACAACAGATGCATCCATCTTTAAAATGAAATAACAAGACATTTTCAAAGAACTCTACATTTCTGAATTTAATTTCAATAGCATGATAAAAAAAATCTCATCTGCCTCCCAGAAACAAATAAAATTTCTGAGCAGTCAATGGATAAGTGTAATTTTAACAAATGTAGGTTAGCCAATGCTACTGTCCTTCACTCTCTAACACCACTACTTTCATATGTAAGATGATAATACAAAATATAGAAGATTCCTGAAAATAACATTAGTTGAAAGTCAAATGTTTACAGGGCTTGTGGAGCTGGTTCTCTGTGAAAAGCCAGTCACACTAAGGTGACAACTGTTTCAGGTAAAGATCAATAAGAATTGGAAACTGAGCTTTCATATTCAAGACAACTCCACTGTTAAATATCAAAGGTCCATCACACTTATTTGATACGTGGTCATTTTCATATGATCTTCATGAAAGCACTGTGTCTATTTAGTTATAGAAAATGACAATCATTGTCAGAACAACAATTAATGCAGGTCTCCCTGGATATGGCATTATAGCAAAGCTTAGCACTATAAGAGTTTTGCATATCTCATTGGATAATAAAGATAATATTTTACAGATGATTCTCTCTGATTTTTTTTTCTCTCCGGTACTCTGACCTAAACTTTAAAATCACCACTTTCATCATCATCATCATAAAAAAAAAACATTGCCTATGATCAAATGACTAAATATTTCATCCATAAAACAACTAGATACAACGCAAATGAACAAAAAATAAATATCTTTCTAGCTTTTTAATTAACACAAAGGCTCAAGGTACTGCAAATGGGATTGACTCTCACCGCTGCTTCCTCTCATAGCTGCCAGATGGAGAGGAGTGTGGTTCTGGTGTGTGCGAGCATTGACATTAGCTCTGGCTTTGATCAGCAGGCCTGCTAGATGGATGTAGGTGTGAGAGCAGGCTATGTGCAGTGCTGTCAGTCCCTGGGAGTCACCCTGGTTGATACTCACTCCCAACTCCACAAACAATTGAACTGAAATACATAAACATCAATGAAAGAATATAAATATAAGTAGAAAAGTACAATATTCACTCACATATAACTGCAATACAAAAATATATATATACTGACTGATAGATAGAGATTAAATATAGTATGTACATATCATATGATGCACTTCAAAAGAACAACTGATTCATTCTTATAAATATTTCCCAACTTAGCTACTCCCCTAAAAGATAAAAAAAAGAATATATCTCAGAGAAAAATAATCATACTGACAAAGACAAACATACATCAACACTAAGAACCTTACCCATATCCTGGGCATTGTTTTCAACACAGAGACAGAGTGCGGGCCGCTGCTGAGAGTTGATGGAGAACCTGGTGTCCGTGTCAACTCCCTCCTGGAATAGCTTGTGGACACGGGGGACATCGTTGTTCTGGATGGCCACTAGGAGTTGCGAGTCCAAGTTCCAACGGCGGGCAAACGTGGTCATGGCGACTCTCTGCTGAAAGAAATGGCAGAGGTTACGGCTCAGTCATATTTTAGGTCATGCCAGGGGCATCACATAGGGTGGGGACCATGGGGTTGTGCCCCCCACCCAATTTTTTCACCTGCCAGGGACTAGTTATTAGAAATTCAAAAGTCAGTGAATCCCATCCTATATTTCAATACCCCCCCACACCCCCACCCCCACCCCCCACTGCATTTATACCAGTTATGCCCCTAAGAGAGGCTACTGACTGAAGTAGGAGGGAAGGCCTGCTTAAAGGTATGTGTGTGTGTGTGTGTGTGTGTGTGTGTGTGTGTGTGTGTGTGTGTGTGTGTGTGTGTGTGTGTGTGTGTGTGTGTGTGTGTGTGTGTGTGTGTGTGTGTGTGTGTGTGTGTGTGTGTGTGTGTGTGTGTGTGTGTGTGTGTGTGAGTGTGAGTGAGTGAGTGAGTGAGTGAGTGAGTGAGTGAGTGAGTGAGTGAGTGAGTGAGTGAGTGAGTGTGTGAGTGAGTGACTTTTTGACTATGACTTTGACGAGTTTATTGAGACAAGTGATTACGTACATCTCAAAAGGATGAGGTAACATAGGTTATCCTCACCCCAATCTTAGTCCCTCTTTGGGCTCACATACATTTTACAAAACCTTACAGCTATGTCAACATGTTGAAATATATACAGAACATAAGACGGGTCAATCACAAGCATACACAGTTAAATGTTTACATATCAGGAGAACGATATAACAGTATGGATTATCACCCTCAGCATGCTAAGTCCTCTCCTGAGGTCACATAATTACATACTTGAAATAGTGAGTGAGTGAGTGAGTGAGTGAGTGAGTGAGTGAGTGAATGAGTATGAGTGCATGAGTGATTGAGGGAGTGAGTGAGTGAGTGAGTAAGAGAGAGTGAATGAATGTGAGTGCATGAGTGATTGAGTGAGTGAGTAAGCGAGTGACAGAGTGATTGAGTGAGTGAGTAAGCGAGTGACAGAGTGATTGAGTTAGTGAGTGTGAGTGAGTGACAGAGTGAGAGAGTGAGTGAGTGAGTGAGTGAGTGAGTGAGAGAGAGAGAGAGAGAGAGAGAGAGAGAGAGAGAGAGAGAGAGAGAGAGAGAGAGAGAGAGAGAGTGTGTGTGTGTGTGTGTGTGTG
>BOPN01005847.1:68193-70693 GCA_017312705.2 Penaeus japonicus | reverse complement strand
GAGAGAGAGAGAGCTCTGTTGCCTCATCCTTTAATAGTGCCCATGCCCCACACGGCCGCCACCTAGGCTGTGTGATTTCTATGAATGGCTAACATCATATCGTACGCATATATCCGCAGTAATATGATCGAACTACTGTTTCATCTTTCAATAAACTTCTCTCGCGTAGGGCTCTGATGCTAATGCTATTTGTTGTTAGAACATCCATCCAGGCGTTAATCAGGTGAATGGGATAGGATCATATTCAGTCCACAACAACTCCCCTTCCGCACTGATCACTCTGCTCCAGGTAAAGATCGAAAGGCGGAATAACATTCAGAAGTCTAAAACATTACAAATAAATAAAAGTTCACTTTTCGCCTGAGGTCCGAGAGGCAACTCAGCCCTCCCACAACAGCCGTCTGGTTCCGCGGGAGCAGCAGGAGGGTCGAGGCGTGTGGGAGAGGCACAGGAGGGATGGAGAGGGACAGCAAAGGGAACAGAGGCAAGCGAGACAGAACTAAAGGTGAGAAACAGGATGAAAGTGAAGACCAATGTAGAAGAAAGGACACGAAGGGTAATGAAGCAAGCCGAATAAATGAGACAAAGATAACACCAAATTTAAAGCAAGCTTGAAGCAAGATTGCACACACAGGGGCGGCGCATGGGTGGCAGGGGAGCAAGGTGAGGGACAGGGGATGCGGCGACCTTGTTAAATGCGCACAATCATCTGTTCCGAGACGAGGCCTTCGGGAGGGACTTGTCAACACACGGGAGGTGACGTGACCACGGATCACTTCTTGGAAAGGGGATATGCTGGCAGGCTGATTCACATACTGTCACAAAGACACTGAACACACACACACAAGTAAAACATATATGCACCACATAAACAGGTACAGAAGCATCCATCAACACCTACCCGCCGAGTTATGCCCCTCAAAACTCAAAACACACTGAGAGAGAGAGAGAGAGAGAGGAGAGAGAGAGAGAGAGAGAGAGAGAGAGAGAGAGAGAGAGAGAGAGAGAGAGAGAGATTAAAAAGAATACAAGAAATGGAAAACGCTTGAAAATGAGAGGAAATGAAAACGGAAGTAAGAGAGTATATGAAAATATAAGCAGATATAGAAAAACGGAAGTAGGCGAGAGTGAAAAAAAATTAATGAAAATGAAAGAAAGAAGGCAGTTGTCATGTAATGTAACAGTGCCGCGTCTATCGCAAATTATGCAGAGAAATATCCAGATGAATTGTCGCTCTCCGTTTCCGAAATCGATTTCACACTTACAAAATCTGTCACACCACTTTCAATGTGCGGAGGGTGTGGGTGTGGGTGTGGGACTGTGGGTGTGGGCGCCTAGCCATTGGCTGGCCTTAGGCACCTTTGACCCTCCCTCCCTCACCACGCAGCACATGACAGCCATGTGACTCCACCGGCGCACAAAGAAGACAGGAAAAAGTCATAAAAAATAAGTAAACTGGGGAATGAGCCTCGCATAACCAGCGCGTTCCAGCCGGGGTTATACTAGGCCCAGCGGACAGCCGGCCGGATCAACGCAACCACTTTTTATGAATTCTCCCAATTGAACGCAGCCCCGGGACGGTCGCGCCGCGCCGCCGCCACCTGAGCTGTGGGACGCCTGCCGTCTAAGGATGCTCGACAGAAAACCCCACGCTGTTGCCTCATCCTTTAATAGTGCCCATGCCCCACACGGCCGCCACCTAGGCTGTGTGATTTCTATCAATGGCTAACATCATATCGTACGCATATATCCGCAGTAATATGATCGAACTACTGTTTCATCTTTCAATAGACTTCTCTCGCGTAGGGCTCTGATGCTAATGCTATTTGTTGTTAGAACATCCATCCAGGCGTTAATCAGGTGAACGAGATAGGATCATATTCAGTCCACAACGACTCCTCTTCCGCACTGATCACTCTGCTCCAGGTAAAGATCGAAAGGCGGAATAACATTCATAAGTCTAAAACATTACAAATAAATAAAAGTTCACTTTTCGCCTGAGGTCCGAGAGGCAACTCAGCCCTCCCACAACAGCCGTCTGGTTCCGCGGGAGCAGCAGGAGGGTCGAGGCGTGTGGGAGAGGCACAGGAGGGATGGAGAGGGACAGCAAAGGGAACAGAGGCAAGCGAGACAGAACTAAAGGTGAGAAACAGGATGAAAGTGAAGACCAATGTAGAAGAAAGGACACGAAGGGTAATGAAGCAAGCCGAATAAATGAGACAAAGATAACACCAAATTTAAAGCAAGCTTGAAGCAAGATTGCACACACAGGGGCGGCGCATGGGTGGCAGGGGAGCAAGGTGAGGGACAGGGGATGCGGCGACCTTGTTAAATGCGCACAATCATCTGTCCCGAGACGAGGCCTTCGGGAGGGACTTGTCAACACACGGGAGGTGACGTGACCACGGATCACTTCTTGGAAAGGGGATATGCTGGCAGGCTGATTCACATACTGTCACAAAGTCACTGAACACACACACACAAGTAAAACATATATGCA
>BOPN01005847.1:45000-57500 GCA_017312705.2 Penaeus japonicus | reverse complement strand
ACGAGGCCATTATGTCAACGAGGAGTATATTTAAATTTTCTAGAACGTATTCGGATTCAGTCGTCCTTCTCACAGTCACTTGATCATAACAAAACCTCAGTTTCTGTCACAATTTCTTCAAAAAATTGCAAAAAATGGGGATATTTTCCAATTCCTCGCCTTTCGACCAGTTTGTCGGTGAGTTGAGAGTGGAATTATGCAAATTCAGGAGAACAAATTTATATTAATAGTTGTTTAATAGGGAAAATGAACGTATTGTCCATTTCCGCCTTACTTTTAACTTGGTCACGTAAGGATGAGTCATTTACTGCTAATATTTGGTAATTAACTTACAGGTTAACTAGTCTTTTTAATATCTTGACCGTATTTCCCCATTCATTCTCAATTTCGATGGGGGAAGAGCCGAAATCCCATGAGAAATAGTATACCATTGTTACATAGGCCAAGGACATGGTTGATTAATAATTTATTGAATAGATTATTTACTTACTTACAGTCCAGCATCACAAAATATATGGTTAACATCATTTGTTTTACAAAATCGAGTTGACATAATGAATTGGGCATTTGTCATCAATTATGGAAAATTTATGGATGGTCTATATAGTTGATAAAGTATTGTGAATTTTATATACTTACAGACAGTTTATATCATATGCACATTGAACCTATATTTAATTACTCATACACAATAGAATAGAATACATATAAGAGCTCATACAGAAAAAGTAATACAACATGAGTAAAATAGTTCTTGATTTTCTAGAATGACTCAGATGCTCTGATATTTCATATGTACTCTTCCAAAATCATTAACACGCCTGGTGTTTATTTTCCATGAGTGTCTTTGGAAAATATGCGCCGAAATAGGGTTGTGAGATAACCCTCTTTTTTAAAGACAAAAATCATCATATTGTGCAATTACCTAATTATCTGGCTGCATTTTTGGCAGAGCTTTGCATGTTCCAAAATTGGTTATAGTACTTGTGTATTTAGAGCACTCTTTGGCAGATAACCCATCCAGTCACAGTTTTGTGTATAAGCTGTTCTGGTACTATTGAGAAATCTCAAACCATCACACGAGGACATGCTGGTAGTGAAGTCTAAATAGTATCAATATATCCTCTGCATTAACTAAGGATGGAGATGGATGGGAGATGATTACCCAGACCAATTGCTTGTGACTTCATCCCACAATGTGCATTATTTATACAGGTTAAAACTTATTTTATGCAGCCTGTTCAAGATGCCATAAGGACAGGTAATTAGGTTAGTGCTTGGCTGGAACATTGGTCTTTGTGCCTCCATTTATCACTTAAGCCAGTGTTAAATGCTGACCAACAGTCTATTGTTGGTCAGCACATTATTAAATAGATTGTAGAAGTGCTAGTTTCTTTTAAAGGGAAAATCTGGAACATACATTTGAGAGTATATGGAAGTACAACAAATACTGGATACTTATCAGAAAATATTTTTTTTAAAAGATGAGAAAGGAGTTGGTCTCTTTATGAAGCTTTAAAGAAAAAGTCAACTATGATTTTGTACCTACACTGTTTGTGTTTGACAATATTAGTTCAGGAATGCAAGACTTGATGAATCTGGATGAAAATAGTCCTGGAATTATTATGTTGCACCTGGGGGTCACAAAACCATGAGGGTTAATAATTTTAGGTATGATTTTATACGGAAGAGACCATTTTAAGAATTTATGCAATGACATTATATTATTGCCTAAGTAATATTCATATACAAAGTCTCTGACTTTTCACTATATTGACCAAGATTTGAAACTGACTCCTTTGTTTACTTTGATGAGGGAAAATGAACTAGAATGGATAGAATTTCTGCAACATGAAAAAGCTTTTGAATTCTGTGGTCTGTGAACACCATTGTGATCATAGTTTACCTGCATGCCAATTGTTTAGCAGATGTTGTCCTTGGCAGGGTTTGTTTACATTTGCTTCCCTTGTTGCTAAGGCCCTTGTGAATGAATTTTTGTTGTGTCTTATTATCATGTTCTATATTTATTTCTCTATATATAGGTCTTGAAGGTGATTCCCAGTCCCATTTTTACTTTGGTATCAAATAATAATTCCCATTGGCAAATTAATTTTATCCAAGCTGCAGAATCAAATGGAATTCTGGAAAAATGCAGGAAGCCAAGATGATATCAGAGAAGGCAATGGGTGATGTAGAATAAGCTGATACTTGATTAGATCTGCTTGATTTGTCAATCAGACATTGTATTGGAAGAGGCTAAGGTGTATTCCAGGGGGATTAGAGTAGAACCATTTCTCTTTGAGCCAAAATATTCAGATGATTACAACAAAGAAAACATTTTGAAGAACTTGTTTCTTCTTTCATAAATTTGTGATAGTGATGTTACACCGAGTGTACAGCGTATAACCTCCCATTTCATAGTTTACAAGCACCTGCTATAAGTTTCAGAATATGATAAACACAAAAAAGGGGAGAAGAAATATTTTCAGTACTCTAATGTATAAATGAGCAGGAGTGGGGCAGAAAAATTGGTTGTGAGGTAAAGCACAAGTCTCATGCATTCCACCAATCCTCCCGTCTAGGATCCCCATGCCAATTTCATAGGTACCATCTGCAATGGGTTAAAAGAGGACCTGAAAATGCCAAGGGAGGTGGAGGGTCTATTCTGACTCTTTAGTAATGGATGGCTAACTTCTTCATTTTCCTTTTCTTTCTCCTACATTTTTTCCTTTCTTCCTCTTTGTTTACTTCTTTTTAATTTCTTGTAAAGAAATGCCATGACCAAATATTTTCTGATTGCAACACTTTCAACTGATGGCTTGATCTCCTTTGGTATCCTAATTTATTTACAGATGATTCATTTCTTTAAATTCTGGTTTGGCAGCTCTACCTTTTTTAGGCTAATAACCTTCCCCAACATTGTTAGTTAGGAGTATCATAGAAATATTGGTTCTGACATCAAGAAAAAATAATGGATGCATGACAAGTATCAAGTTGTCCTGCTCATAAGTGTCTGATTTTCCTGCTCTTTCCTATCACCTGCTCTGATTAGTTTTCTCATCATTGTTACAGAACGGGCAACCAGTGAGAAAAATATTAGCGAGGATTGGGGTCAGATCATGGACATATGTGACCGGGTGAAGGAAAGCAGTGGAGGCCCCAGAGACTGCCTCAAGTCAATAGCTAGGAGACTAAATTCAGAAAATCCACGCATTGTCTTACAGGCCATAACCGTAAGTTTTTGCACTTCTCAGTTCTTCGATGTTCTTTTAGCGAGTATGAGTGTATGAGTGCATGTGTGTATTTTTGAGAATAAGATAGTTTCTAAATGTTAGTCAGCTGGCTTTTGGTAACGTCAACAAGAATAGTCCAGAGAAATATGAATGATTACTTACTGGTAAACTTGTATGCATCAATTTAGTTCTCTTTGTTTAGCATTATTTTACTAACAGATTGGTGTCACAGCTGTCGAAAGGGGCAACAGAACTGGTGTTCTTGTCCTGGCAGTATATCTTATCCTTTGTCTGTGATCTTGATTTCATTACCCTTGAATCAGATTATTTCCTGCAACAATTTTGGTAGTCAGTCTAAAGTTTAGGAACCATTTGTGTTGGGAATGTTAGAAATGATTAACAGTTATTAATGGAATTTATAAATCTGACAATACTGTGACACTCAACGGAAATTGTTCTACTTCTTGCAGCTTCTCGATGCTTGTATCAACAACTGCGGCCGTAAATTTCTTTTAGAAGTTGCTAGTAGGGAATTCGAACAGGAACTTAGAAAACATCTTACGAGCACACGAACTCACATAAAGGTAAGTGTTGATTACAAGTTGTATTCAAGTAGATGAGGTATACCTCTTCTGTATTTAGTAATCTACTTATTCATTTCTCAGTAAATGGTGCTTCCCTATCTTATTTTGATCTCTCTCTACAAAAAAAAATACTTAATAGTTAGTTTTGAGGACACAATATATATTTATTTATATATTTATTTATTTATCTGTTTATATGTAAGTAATTGATATCTCATAGGTATCAGAGAAGTTAAGAGATTGCGTAAAGAAGTGGGCTGAGGGAGATTTCAAGGGCGACCCACAGCTCAGCCTCATTCCAGCCCTCTACAATAACCTCAAGCAGGATGGATACGACTTTAACATTCAGTCAGACTCTGTAAGTACACCCATGTTCTGGCTAGGAAGGAGCTTGTATGGTTTCATCTCTGCCTTGTGTCTTTTTGTTTGTTTTTTTGTTTTGATATTTTCTGAGTAGTTTGCAAGTTTCTTGATTATATTTTGGGCTTTCTGTATTGGTATTAAGTAGACAGGCATACAGGTATTTATCATGATTATTAATGATTTTTCTCTATATATGTAAAAAAAAGATGTTATTTGTTTTTGTTTTTTTTAATTATTTTGTATTAGTCTCTCCTAAATATATGTATTGTGTTAATAACTTATTCATTTCACTAGATGAAAATTCATTAACTGAGGGAGTGATATGGTTATAATGAGGCACTTGGATCCGGTCTGTCAGGTGTTAATAAAAAGCTGTAATGTATGTAGAACAGTGTTACCTAATTTTATAATGATAATGCTGTAAAGATGGATATTTTAATAAATTTTGTCTCAGATTTTGGTACTTAAACATATGAATTGATAGTGTTTTCAATTTTTTTCAAAGAAAAGAGAAGATAAGACTCAAAAATTCTTAATACTTAACCCCTAAAGTCCTACCTGGCCTGTCCACTTAGCCCTATCTGCCCCAATCGTGGAAGGCCTATCAAAAATTGGCGGTGTAATATTTGTTTTATTTTTTATTTTTATTGTTATTATTATTATTATTATTTTTTTTTTATTATTATTATTTATTTATTTTTATTTTTATTTTTTATTTTTTTTGTCTTGTCACGCCTTGTCTTGTCTTGTCTTGTCTTGTCTTGTCTTGTCTTGTCTTTATGAAAGGGATGTATGGAATGTATACCAATATTTCTAATACTGCTTGGCAAGTTATCTCAAGCCACACCCAGTATATCCACCCCTTATCACCATGCCCATTGGAGGCCCTCCTCTCCCTCAAAGTCAGACAGTTGTGTTCCTTGTCTCTTTTTTTCTTTTTTCGTCTTGTGAATGAAATGCAGTGGGTGTGAAGTAGTAACTCTGGTTCAGTCTGGCATATTTCATGTAGGTAAATCTATCCTTTATCTGACCTATACCCCCTCCCTTCACCAGAATCTTACATATCATACAGTATAGTTGCCTCATGTTATATCTTTGTCTTTTTATTATTTATACATCTAGATAGATTTATCATTGTGCTTTATAACAATGTATGCTCTTTATTGTTTCATATGTCTCTTAAGTACAAGGTTTATTTGCATTTCATCCAGCCATACCCATTATACCTCCTCTCCCTCAGCCTCTGTTTTATTGTGCCTAATGCTATATTATTGTCTTTTTATTATTTGTTTATCTGCTTGATTATTTCATTGTTTTCTATGGTGATATGTTCTTTTTCTTGCTTTGCTTGTACAGTATTTGCATGTATTATACGCTGGTCTTTTGTAGGCATGGAAGCTCATTCTTATTTTCTTTCCCATTTGAGGGCTGGTTATATAGCCTTTTACTTTTATTTGTTGTTTTGTTTTTCTTGAACAAGCTTCCATTTTTATATCGGGTTTAATGTCACACCACATTTTACTGTACAGATTAGCTGGTATATAGACAATATTTTTTTATTTGCTCATATTATAGTCTAGATTCTATAGAAAAGGCTGTAACTATGAATGACATGTTTATAAAGATTCTTTTAGATTTATATAAAAAGGAATTTTGGGTTTTGTTACTTCTTTGGAATTTTGCTAGGAACAATGAAATATATGTTTTATAGACATTAAGTTTTAAGATACGTGAATGAAAACTGAATAAAAAAAATATTTTTAATATTTTCAATGAGGGCAGCAACATAGACTGAAGCCAATGATATACCTACTCCAGTAGCAGTTAGAAATCTGCTGAGGCAGAAAGTGTGTGTTTCCAGTGTGAATGTGGATTTATATAAATATATACATACATACGTACATACATACATACGTACATACATGTAAACATGTTCTGAATTAGCAGATAGAAGTCAAACTTGGGGTCACTGTTATTGCCTTCATCTGTTTACAAGTTCATGCTACTTATTGAAGAGTTGTTTTTTCATCTTTGTGGCACGAACACCTCATCCTCAATGTCCGCACTGGAGGACAGATCAGAGAGTCAATTACGAGGAAGAGGGCAAGGGTGTGCAACCACTGAGTTTAGCTTTTGGTCATTGCTGTTCCTTTTACTCTATCAGTGAGTCCACTGTAAAAATATATTTCTACAAATACATTTTTACATGATTAGGGTAATTACCCTAATCATGTAAAAATGTACTTGTAGAAATAGTACATACTACTATATATATATATATATATATATATATATATATATATATATATATATATATATATATATATATATATATATATATATATATATATATATATATATGCATATATATATATATATGCATATATATATATATATATATATATATATATATATATATATATATATATATATATATATATATATATATGTATATGTATATATATATATATATATATATATATATATATATATATATATACATATATATATATATATATATATATATATATATATATATATATACATATATATATATATATATATATATATATATATATATATATATATATATATATGTATATGTATATATATATATATATATATATATATATATATATATATATATATATATATATATACATATATATATATATATATATATATATATATATATATATATATATATATATATATATACATATATATATATATATATATATATATATATATATATATATATATATATATATATATATATATATATATATATATATATATATATATATATATATATATATATACATATATATGCATATATATACATATATATATATATATATATATATACATATATATATATACATATATATATACATATATATATACATATATATATATATATATAAATATATATATATATATATATATATATATATGTATATATATATATATAAATATATATATATATATATATATATATATATATATGTATATATATAATATATATATATAATATATATATATATATATATATATATATATATATATATATATATATATATATATATATATATATATATATAAGTATCTATAGGCTAATTCACCATTGTTTTGTATGATTTTTAGTGGATAATCATTTTTAGGTCTATGATAATGCATTTTTTTAAACATATTAACTTTTCCTTGCTGTGTGAGGTGGAATATTAATAAATCTACCTTTTATTTATTTAGAAAAGAAAATTTTGCAGTCTCTCTAATGAGTTTTAGAACTTTCAGCCCAAGAAGAGTGCGCAGAAGTACTCCATGGACCCCAACGTTGTCAATAGTAAACAGGAGGAAGATGACATTGCAAGAGCCATACAGCTGTCATTGCAAGAGGGTGGCAATAGCTCTACCTCCTCGTCGTCCGCTCGTTCAACCTCTACTAGTCTCTACTCATCGGCTGCAGCTGCCCTCACCTCCGATACTGTTCCTACTGCCACCAGCAGTTCCTCGCCAGGCAAGGAAGCCCAGAAAGCAAGGGCACTGTACGACTTCGAAGCTGCCGAGGATAATGAACTTACTTTTAAAGCAGGAGAAATAGGTGAGTAAGGTTTTCATTCTCATTCATGTTTAACCCCATGTTTTCCAGTCTCATCAGATTGTTTTATATCAGATTCTGACTCCAGATGACTCTAATATCTACTAGAGTAATTATGTATGCTTGTGTAAGATTCATGTGGAGGTACTTTTTCTGCAAATGTGAAACTGTTATTAGCATACATCCTTGCATAGAAGATGCTGATGTATTGAATGCTTTTCATTGAGTGTTTAATTAATATTCGAAATTATGAAGCATTCAGATATTAATATAATAGAAGAACAATAAACTTTTACTTTCTTATGTTTAAAAGATTTTAATCTGATAAAACTAAGCCTAAACATGCCCTGATGTCTGACATTAGAGCATGTTCATGCTTAGTTTTATTTGGTTGATGTTTTTTTTCAATGCATGAAAATGAAAGATTATACATACCATTTCTTTTATTATGTTAAGAAAAGTAGCTATCTCTATTATTTGGTAAGCTTTCTTCATTAATATGGCATTTAAGTGGCATCATCACAGTCAGTGCATTATGCATGTTAACTAGTGCTTGTTATTCCACACCAGTGTTGGTTCTGGACAACAGTGACCCCAATTGGTGGAAGGGAAGCAACCACAGAGGAGAGGGCCTCTTCCCAGCCAACTTCGTCACCCTTGACCTCAATGCCGAGCAAGAGCAGCATAGTAAGTCCTCAGAGGCATTCTGTCATGGATAAATTAATAGGAAGAAATGTAAAGTGAATTGATAATGCTTCTTAATTTTACTTCTCTTTGGTACCTGAATGCAAAGTAAATTCCTTGAGATTGAACTGCTTTTAAGTTTGAAGTGGTATTATTTTTTTTTTACTGACATACTTACCTTTTTGAATTTCCAGGGACAGATAAACGGGTGTCTTTCTCCGAGTGTGTCGAGGTTACAGAAGTGGAAGGTGCTGGAAGTGAAGCAGCTGTGGATCATGTGGAGGTGACCGGAGAAATTGACGAAGAAAAGATTGACCAGCTGCTCCATGTGTTACACGAGGCAGATCCGACAGGAGAGAGGCCAGATCCACCAGAGCTTGCATTCTTGGAAGGTGTGTGAAGTAGAAATGTTTTCTTGAGAGGAGAGGGTGAATGTAAAGGGTAGAATAGGAAGGAAGGAAGAGAGGGAGATAAAGAGGGGTAAGAAAGGGAAAATAGTTGGGAATAAATGGAGAAAGAAAGGAGGAAAGGTAAGGTAAGGGGGAGGATGATAGATGGAGGGAAGAGAGGGGGAAAGGGGAAAGATACAGAAAGATATAGAAAGGGAAAGAGCAGACTAGCTTATGTTTTTCCTTTAACAGTGCACATCCATGCTTTATAGTCCAGGTAATCCATGAGGAAGAGCTTTAACCTTCCATAGTAGCCAGTTGAAATGCAAATGAGATCAGTGAATCTTTTATATGCATTTTTTCTTTCTGGAGTAGAGATGGATAAAGAGAGAGAGTGAGTGTGTGTGTGCGTGTGCGTGTGTGTGTGTGTGTGTGTGTGTGTGTGTGTGTGTGTGTGCGTGTGCGTGTGCGTGTGTGCATGTGTGTGTGTGTTGCCTCATTCGTAGAATTTATACATAGACCAATGCTGCATATTAATTCTGTAGAAGCAGTGGTTCTCATTTTTTATCTTAACCTGATAACGACAGGGTGGTTTTGGCTCTGCCTGGACATCTCGCCTAGTTATTTAAAAATGTACAGATCTAAGGTGGGGGATATATGACCACTGATGTTACGGCCAGCCACTACCCACCCAATCACCTGGTGAGATGGCCAGGCAATAGCCATGACCTGGCGTTCACATCACTGGTGGAGAGACCAGCCAAGCCATGACATGAAAGTCATGCCATCTGTCATTAAGGGGTTAATAGCAGCACAGGGTGTCAGTGACCCCAAGAAGTTACTAGCATTTGATTGTAAAATTGAACTAGAATGATAATGGTATCAACTTTATTGATTTCTCTACTTAACATGTTTTGTAGATCAACATAAACATATTGATACCATTGATATTATCATCTATTATAAACCACAATTTATCTGTAACACAGGGAGAAGGGGGGTGGGGGGAATTTTCTCTATATATTTATTATTCTCTCTTTTTTATCTTCATTTCTCTGTAGAAGATCATTTGTTGTAAATAAAGATATTGTACAAATGAATATATTAGATTTTTTATACTCCAGTGCTCAACATAAACGTGTATTTTATGCAGAGCAAGTAAATGCCATGGCGCCAACCATAGATGCAGAGCTAGAGCAGATCGACCGCAAACATGCCCAGTTAGCGCGCATCAGCACAGACTTGGTGGATGCCCTGAGCCTTTATCACTCGGTAAGTGGCATCTATTTCGTCTGTAGACAAAATGAATTTATTTAATTTTTTTTCTGTTGTATATAGAATTATCAATTATCACAGATGTACACTGGCATCTATATACACTTACACACACTATGCATACCCTCGTACAGACCCACCTACACCTACAGACAAATACACCCAACCCCCTATGTACACCCAAATCCCCATACACACACCCAAGTACATACATATACCAATGTGCATGCACACACACATGCACACCCATGCAAACACACACATACACACACATCCTTTGGATTCATTATGAACCCTGTTCTGTATTTTTGGAAACTAATAAAAGTAATTAATTTTTTGTCATTCACTTTCAGCTAATGCGTGAGATGCCACCAACTTTGGGTGGATATTATCAAATGCCAAAGATGCCAGGATATGCCCCATCCCCCACTCCTGGTATGCCCCCTCAACAGGTATGGACTATAGTCAATTGTTATTATTATTTTTTTTACCCATTCACGCCGGGGTGATTCCGGCTCTAAATGGTCAGAATGCCAGGGTTTTCGAATGCATAAGCCTAATGCCTCGGGATTCTCGGGCACACTAGCTGCAAGCGAGCTCTGTACGCCCGCTCACCCCAAGTGCCGGCCTTGACCAAATATCTTGTCGCCGGCATCTGACCCAAAACCCACGAAACGTGACAGCACATCACCCGGTGCGAATGAGTTAAGGCTATATGAACTAAAATTTATAGGAAGAAATGGCATATGTGTTAAGGTTCTTCAGAAACTGAAAATAGTAGTAAAGTAAGTCACTTGAGTTTTTGATAAAACTTTCAGAAAAATGCATTGCTGAAAGAAAGTAGAAATTGTTGTTGCTATTCTAAGAAATTTATATGTTCCTTGTTTTAAAATGGCACTGTCTTCTGTGTGCCAGATGTATGGTGCCCCTGGCCAGTTTGGGCCTATTATGGGTCCCCCCCCAGGCGTCCCAGGGGGTCCAGTGCCCTACCCAAACATGCCTCCTACCACTGGACCTGGAGGCCCCATGCCACCACAGCAGCAGATGCCCCCACCCATGCCTGGCCCCAACCATCCAGTGCCCAACCAGCCTCCCCCTCCTGGCCAGCCCATGCCTGGGGTGCAGCCTCCTGTAGGCCAGCCTGCCCCCCAGCCCTCTGACTTCCAGCAGATGCCCCCCACCAGGTAAGGAGTGAGGGCTTAGCTCTTTCTCAGGTGGTGTTACTCTTCAAAATGTATGTGAAGAGCAGAAGAGCATGTAGAAGTGGTTTTGTGGAATTCCATTCATGCTATAAGATAGTGTATTTGATTTTATAGGATAATGAATATATTAATTAATCTGCATTCTAACTTCTCATTTTGTGTGAAGAAAGTAAGAAAATCTACTTTTGGATTGATAATAAAAAGAGTCTTTTGCAAAGGTTCATTTTGGTATTGCTTGTCTGTTTTAAGCAAAAGTTTAGCATTTTTGTTTGTTTGTTTTGTTTATTTTATTGCAAAAAAATCTATTTTGCATAATTTTGATGTGCCATGAAACCTGGAAGAATAAGATGCATATCCTGATAGATAGATTCTATCACTTAGATTTATTACTTTGACAAAGGTGCAGGTACAAACACTGAATGCCAAAAGTACATGCCTAATTGGCTCCCCATTTGCTAGGTCCTTGTCTGGGGAATTCAAAAGTGAGTATTAGCCATAATGTTTTTAGCACAGATTGTAGTGGCAGTACCCCGTGACTGAGCCGAGCTTAACACCACTGTCTGCTGCTGGGGGAGGATTGCATGCCTTCTCCATACAGATCCACAAATCTTTTTTTCTCTTCTTATTATCAAGATATCGGGGTATCAGTGTTTACAATTACTGCAGCTTTAAATATCATGGCTTTGTTTTGTTTTTATAATTTTGTTTTCTGTGTCTCTTGCTGTTATGATAGAACATTCTTGTAAGAAATGGTGAATGAATGACAGGAGATCCTACCATACAGAGCCCCTATTGGCTATTGGCTTTCACTTGTTTTCTGTCAGCTGATCATGGGTATTCATCACGAGCTGATATTGTCAAATAAATCTTAATGTCGTAAGCATTTGTTTCATGATAAGCAGTTGTTTAGTGTAAGGAACTGAGGATATCCAATATATCACTGTTTGAGATTACCTTTGCATACTTCTTGGCACATTTCCACATGTGGCTTTTTATACGGAAAGTCTCTTTTTCTTATTATATTAAAAGCACTGCACCAGGCATAAGGAAATGATCCATCTTTGTGAAAAATAATTTCCTTTCTTTATCTTCTTCCTCGCTTCATTTTCTTCTTCTTACTGTTTTTTTTTTCTCTAGATAAACCTATCAATTCTTGGCTGGTAACCTTT
>BOPN01005847.1:35000-37500 GCA_017312705.2 Penaeus japonicus | reverse complement strand
TGGCAGCCTCTTTTCATGTGTGTGAAGTGTCGTGTTTCATTTAATTGAGTTGGATATCTTTATATGCAAAACATGTTGACTGTGGAATATGAAAGGGCTGTATATAATTTACTTGTTACCATAACTGTTTTCAGTGATCCTTTTATTTGTAGCTGTTTGTGATATGTATTAAACTATTGCTAACTTGACAAAGACATTTTATGACAAAAGTAAGTGTTTCATTAAATCATCCTGTCTGATGAACTTAGTGTCCCACTTTTAGTTATTTTATTTTTGTCTGTTCTGTACGATTCCATTAAAATCAAATACTTTATGATAAATCTCACATAGAAATAATTTTATTCTTATTCTTTTCATGTTTCATGTATTTATTCTCATGCCAATTAAGAATACTGAGAACAACAGAAGTGTTAATATTTTATCCTAATCAGTATTCAGGTTACAAAATAACTATCATATATCTAAGCATCATTGAATCTTAAAACACATTTAAACAAATATCATAAAGAAATAACTATTTTCCATCTGTTAATGCCCACTGAATTAACAGCTACAAGTAGTCGTGTGAAATTCATATTTCTGTCCAGATTTGAAGAGGTCCCAGAACACTGATGTTGTGTTTATACTTATTTTTGCTGGATGTTTTTTCCTTTTGAATGGCCAAGAACAACTTTTTATCTGTCCAACGTCTTTCATAGCCATTGTGTCTTTCCAGCACAAATGTCATCTACTTCTTTGATATGTTTTCAAAGAATACTAGAAACGTAACTTTGATCAATTTTAATGTCAAAGTATTTTGTTTTTTGTGAGGATATTTAGGGACAGAGTTTCTCGATACATATGTTCAAAAACATGTATTAAAGATTGGCAGTATCTTAAACATCCCATTTTTCAAATCATTGATTTAACTTTCCCTGGAAGGAAATTGTATCTCTGTACTTTGAACTCTAATGGATATCACTTTACTTATCAAAAACCTTTAATATATTGCAGAAGATCAACACCTAACCTCACTTGACTTTGTGATTACCTTTATTGCATAAACATAAATGTATAAGTGTATGTGTGTGAGAGACAGATAGTACTGTGCAGCTTGAAGTGAAAATACATAACTTTTCAAATTCAGTAAAGTTTAAAAGATAGTGCAATTTTTGTAAGAAAATTGGTTTCTGAAAGAAACTCCAGATTTTCAATATTTTTTTTATTACTGGGTGAATATTACAATTACAAGTTCACTCCAACCCCATGTACAACAAGTAAGGGTGGCATCTGGTAGACCCATAAATCATGTCATCATTAATGGCCTTCTTTATCAATTTTCTTTTACTTTTATGAAGTGAAAAGGTTTTAAACACTATTTAGTCATCAGTTATATCTTTAGAGTATAAACACAGCTTACTAGATGGAATTTAGATTCGAGGGAAACATTTCTCTCTCTCTCTTTCTCTCTCTCTCTCTCTCTCTCTCTCTCTCTCTCTCTCTCTCTCTCTCTCTCTCTCTCTCTCTCTCTCTCTCTCTCTCTCTCTCTCTCTCTCTCTCTCTCTTTCTTTCTTTCTTTCCGTTGCTTTCTCTCTCTCTCTCTCTTTCTATCTCAATCTCTCTTTCTATCTCTCTCTCTCTCTCTCTCTCTCTCTCTCTCTCTCTCTCTCTCTCTCTCTCTCTCTCTCTCTCTCTCTCTCTCTCTCTCTCTCTCTCTCTCTCTCTCTCTCTCTCTCTCTCTCTCTCTCCTCTCACTCGCTCGACCCCTCCCCTCTTCTTTCTTCGTGCCTCGAGACCAAATATAATTCACACAAAATTTTCTGTAGTGATGGAAAGTTCAACGTAGATTAAACCATTATGTTTATATTTGTCACTTGATAAGATAACAGACAAACAAGAAAATTTATTTACTCTTTGCAGTCATCATTGTAAATAAACGGTAAAGGTAAAGCCATCCATATATTGCATCATGTATTTTGCCGAGCGTCATTATACCTTTATCATAGGCCAAAATAGATGTCCACAAGCTGCTTGAAAAGAGAAAAGTCGCAGCTCCCAGGGACTGCGACTGCATGGTTGATCTGTAATTTACCGCCTGGGACGAGGAGGAATTCTGGGTAACTTTTTAGTCTCGGATTGGGAACTCAGATGTAGTGTCTGTGAGGAGGCCTTTTTCGCTGTTGCCGCTCTTCTTAAAAATTCGGTTACCTAGGTGCACGCACTGGTAAAACCTATCCCACTGAAAAGTGATGGTTCCGACCCCACAGACTATTACTTTTCGCAACCTTCTAGATCAGATGACAAGGACAGAATATATGTTTCCAGCTTTGATGATTTACGTGGCTTTATGGCAAATATGTTCAATTGTGTCGGGCTAACAATCGCCCAAGGGAAATGCACAACAGGAAGGCGCAACATCAAGGTAGCAAAGCAATGACGCCATTAGAGGTGACGTGATGGGAGGACACTGGACCCTAAGACCGAGAGCATCGCGTGACCCAAGGCGGGTTAGGCAAAGGAG